>PISW01017227.1:0-10935 GCA_004023785.1 Mungos mungo
ATTTAGATATACAACTCCTGTTTCCACTAGGTCTTAAATAATGTAGCAAATGCCGCTAACAGCAAATATTTCATTAAAGTCTAGCAACAGCTGTTTAACTGTGTTAAGGCCTTTGACAGCCATGCCTGCGATCGCCCACACTAATTTTCAACATATCGAATGAAAGCCTCTACAGTTAATGTGACTGTAGGCTGATTGGGATTAGTTCAGTCTTATGTCATAGTTTTGAACAAAAAGCAGGAAATGTTAAAAGAGAAGGTTCTGAAGGACAAACCAGATGCCACTTTTTGTTATAGAATTGTGGAAAAAAGACAATGAGTTGCTGATTTCTTGGCTAGTGAAGAATGACGTTGGAGATAATAGGCCTAAGGATTAGGACTGTATAAGGGCATATGGTATGTATAGTTAAAGTTTAATCTTATGTTTTTTTTAAAAGGTTAACTCCTAGAATTTAGAACCAATTTATTTTTTTTATAGTTAATTGTCAAGTTGGTTTCCATATAAACACCCAATTCTCATCCCCACAAGTTTCGAATGCCCAGATTTCATCCTTTTCTTTGCCATGTAGATTCCTCTGTATATATAAATTACATCTTCTTAGTCCATTCATCAGTTGATGGACACTCTGCCTCTTTCCATGATTTGAGTATTGTTGAATGTGCTGCTATGAACATTGGGGCACATGTCCCCTTATGCATCAGGACTCCTGCATCCCTTGGGTAAATCCTTAGCAGTGCTATTGCTGGGTCATAGGGGAGTTCTGTCATTAATTTCTTTGAGGGACCTCTACACTGTTTTCCAGAGTGGCTGCAGCAGTTTACATTCCCACCAACAGTGTAGGAGGGTGCCCGTCTCTCCACACCCTCGCCAGAATCTATAGTCTCCTGATTTGTTCATTTTGGCCACTCTGACTGGCATGAGCTGGTATCTCAGTGTGGTTTTGATTTGTATTTCCCTGATGATGAGTGATGCTGAGCACGGTTTCATGTGTCTGTTGGCATCTGGATGTCCTCTTTGGAGGAAGTGTCTATTCATGTGTTCTGCCCAGTTCTTTACTGGATTCTTTGTTTTTTGGGTGTGGAATTTGGGTGCGTTCCTTGTAGATTTTGGACACCTGCCCTTCTCTGTTATGTCATTTGCGACTATCTTTTCCCATTCTGTGGGGTACCAATTAGTTTTCTTGATGGTTCCTTTGTAGTGCAAAAGCTTTTCCTCTTGATGACGTTCCATTAGTTCATGTTTGCTTTTGTTTCCGTGCCCTTTGGGATGTGTCAAGTTAGAAATTGCTGCGGTTAAGGTCAAGGAGGTTGTTTCCTACTTTTTCCTTTGGGAGTTTTGATGGTTTCCTGTCTCACATGCAGGTCCTTCAGCCATTTTGAGTTTCTTTTTGTGAATGGTGTAAGAAAGTGGTCTCGCTTTACTCTTCTGCATGTTCTGTCCCGGTCTCCCAGCACCATCTGTTAAAGAGGCTGTCTTTTTTTTTTTCATTGGATACCCTTTTCTGCTTTGTCAAAGATTAATTGGCCATACACTTGTGGGTCCAGTTCTGGACTCTATTCTATTCCACTGGTCTATGTGTCTGTCTTTATGCCAATACCATAGTGTCTTGATGATGACAGCTTTGTGTTAGAGACTCATGTATGAAAATGTGATGCCTCCTATTTTGGTTTCTTCTTCGATATTCTTTTGGCTCTTTGGGGTCTTTTGTGGTTCCATTCAAATATTAGGATCTTTGTTCTAGCTTTGAGAAGAATGTTGGTGCAATTTTGATTGGGATTGCATTGAATGTGTAGATTGCTCTGGGTAATAATGACATTTTAACAATGGTTATTCTTCCAATCCATGAGCATGGAATGTTTTCCATTTCTTTGTGTCTTCTTCAATTTTCTTTGTAAGTTTTCTATAGTTTTCATCACACAGATCTTTTATATCTTTGGCTAGGTTTATTACTAGGTATTTTATGTTTTTTGTGGAATTATGAATTGGATTAATCTCTTCATGTCTCTATGTGTTGCTTCATTGTTGGTGTATAGAAATGCAACTCATTCTATACGTCGATTTTTGTCCCCTGCGACTTTGCCGAATTCATGGATTCATTCTAGTAGGGTTTTGGTAGAGTCTGTCAGGTTTACCATGTAGAGGATCATGTCATCTGCAAACAGTGAAAGATTGACTCTGTCCTCGCAAATTCTGATGCCTTTTATTTCCTATTGTTGTCTGATTACAAATGCTAGGACTTCCAGCACTATGTTAAACAACGGTGGTGAGAGTGGACATCCCTGTCATGTTCCTGATCTCAGGGGGAAAGCTCTTAGTTTTTCCCCATTGAGGATGATATTAGCTGTGGGCTTTTCTTAACTGGCTTTTATGATGTTTAAGTAAGTTCCTTCTATGCCTTCTTTTTTGAAGGTTTTTATAAAGAAAGGATGCTATATTTGTCACATTCTTTATCTGCATTTATCAATTGGATTATATAATTTTAATCTCTTCTTTTGTTTATATGATGTATCATATTGATTGATTGGTAAATATTGAATCAGTCCTGTAACCCTGGAATGAATCCCCCTTGATCATGATGGATCATTCTTTTTCTATGCTGTTGAACTCAATTTCTTAGTATCTTGTTGAATATTTTTGCATCTGTATTCATCAAGGATATTGGACTGCACTTCCCTGTTTTTGCTAGGTCTCTGTCTGGTTTGGGAATCAAGGGATGCTTGCTTCGTAGAATGAGTCCAGACGTTTTCCTTCTATTTCTATTTTTTCAAATAGCTTCAGAAGAATGGGTATTATATGAATATTGGGTATTATGTGATATGAATGTCTGGTAGAATTCCCCATGGAAGCCACCTGGCCCAGGGCTCTTATTCTTTGGGAGATTTTTGATAACTGATTCAATTTTATCACTGGTTATGAGTCAGTTCAGATTTTCTATCCGTTCCCATTTGATTTTGTCCAGCACCTGGGGTCCCGATAAGAAATCCCAGACTGGCTGTCTCCAGCCCTAGTTTGGCAGCGATAATGCGGTTCTGCCCTGTGGGTGACGGATGTATGGTCAAGGCATATATCTTGTCTTCAGGCAGCTCTTCTGGCAGCCCCCCACCAATGCAAGAATTGATCTAGGGTTCATCACAGGAATACATCAGTGCTGGTTTTGGGGGGAGGCACTGGGCTGTTTCCACAGCATCCAACCAGCTCTGGTAAGAAAGCAGCTAGGCAAGGCAGATGGGTGTGGTTTAGTGTAGGCAGATCTCGCCTGCACTGTGGGTCTCTGGGGCTGCTCCCTGAGGCCCCACCTTGGTTCTTGTGGGGAGAAAAACGGCGGCCCCCCAGTCCCTTCTCAAACCAAGTTTTGTGATCACTCTTTTGGGTCTGATCTTATTCTGCCCATGGCGTAGCCATGGTGGGCATTGCTCTATATCCGGCCCCCAGCCTCATTTTCAGCTCTTATCCCTTGTGCAGTAATGATGGTGACTGAAAGGTATCCCGGAATCCCAGGCAGGGGCCCTTCCTAGCTGGGGATCAAGTAGGGGAGCAGTTTCTCTGATGCCTATTGAGTCCTTTGCATACAGTGTGTACCAGAGAAACTTTCTGGGCCCAGAGCACACAGCCCAAAGAAGTCTCCGCAGTTAGAGATAGTATCTCTCTCTAAACACACTGTGGTTAGAGATGGGATGATAGGATCCCTCTCTTTCCTGGCCAAGGTTTTTCTCTTTTCCAGGGACAGTTGTTAAGAGCAGTTTGGCCACTTTTGTCCCTTTGTCTCTCTGCAGAGGGAGCTCCCTCCCCTCTGTGCTTCTGTTCTCCACTGATTTTATCTTCCCCAGCTCTCATCATGCACCAATGAGGCTGTCTTCTTAGTGGACTCTGTCTCTTTTTCTCCCCGACTCTTGTGGTCTTTTGGCTTCAGCCGTTCTTCTTTTGATAGATGCAGGTGGGAGTTACGGAACTCCCTACTTCTCCCCCATCTTGCCTTCTTCCCTAGGAACCAATTTAAACAGCAAAGAATACCAGAAACAAAATTACAAAGATTAAATCAAAATTATAAAAGAAAATGAAATTAAATTGTCAACCCTCTTAATTTACTTTATGAGTGAAATTAATAAACTAATAAAAATATTAATAGGATTCGGGGTAGTGATATGTTTGTTTTTCAAGTTTTTTCTGTTATTTCTGACACTGATCAAAATTTGTTGAAGTACATATTTAGTTATTTTTACAGATTTCTTATAATAACTCACAGCCTACATGAAATTTTTTCACTCAAACGTCTATATATGGCTGTGTCATATTGTAATTTTGTTTATGTATCAGTGGATCGGTTAATCCACTCAAAATATAATACAAATATTACTTAATTCTAGCAGATGCAATAAAAAGGAAACATTCACAAGGATTATATTTAAATTAGCTATGTTCAAAAACAGTGTTTTTATGAAATATAATTCTGTCACAATTCAATAAGTGCAGCTGTAGAATCAATTAAGTGACAAGGTAAACTTTGTTTTTGTTTAGAATGCCAGCAGGGGAGAAGAGCCAAGGGAGAAGGAGAGAGAGAATCGACAGCAGGCTCCATGCTCAGTGTGAAGCTTGACACAAGGTTTGATCCCATGATACTGGGATCATGACCTGAGCTGAAATCAGGAGTCTGAGGCTCAACCAACTGAGTCTTTAAAATTTTTCCAAAATACAAACCAGACTTTTAAAGAGAAATGACTTGCAAATGTCCTACTGTGATTTGGGGCTTTGGGGTTTGGCTGCTTTGAAAGCTGAATCAGACCCACATATGACTCCAGGTCCCTGAGGCCACAGCTTAATCCTTCTATTCCTCTGGGACCCAAAAATCCAGGGGGCCCTCCAGTGCTCTCGGACCTGTGTCCCAGGCTGTGTAGCACAGCAGAGCCAAAAAGACCACTTGGGAAAAGGTAGAATTTACATTCATATCAGTCAGTTTTGTTTGCTGTGACCATTTTGTTAGTGCCTTGAGCTTTTCCTCAGTCAACAGAGCTTTCAAAAGGAAACTTTCTGAAGCTTTTTCTCTCATGGCAGATCATCTAGTTTTGATTAAAAGAAGTAGATCTTTCTAATTCTTCCTCAAAGTCCTTGATTTCAGCATATTTGCATAGCAAACAGCCTTAGAAGAGAGAGATAATGTGACCCGGCCCGCAGGTCAGTCAACGCAGGTCCTGAGGGAGGGAATGAAAATTGGGGGGCAGGGAGCACAGAGAATGGCGGTAAGACAAAGTTTCTGATCAAGCCCCAGTTTATTGAGAAAACATATTCATCTCATAAAGAGCAAAACGCACAGGTCGGTTGCTAAGAAGCAGGGTCACGTGATGGTAAAGGAAAAACAGAAGCCGCAGTTTTAGCACAGCGTCTGAGGAGCCGATAAGAAAGCCCAGCCAAGCTGTCTCTGGCCTTCAGCTGGGAGTGATAACACTGTCCAGCCCTGCAGGTGGCTGATCTTAGGTCAAGGCACACATCTCTTCCCCTGGCTGCTCTTCTGGCAGCTCCCCACAGAGAACACACGCGGGGCACCACGAGAACACACGCGGGACACACAGGAGAACACACGCAGGGCACATACGCAGGGCACACACCAGAACACACGCAGGGCACACAAGCGGTGCACACACACGGGGCACACACCAGAACACACGCAGGCCACACAGGAGAACACACGCAGGGCACATACGCAGGGCACACAGAAGAACACATGCAGGGCACACACGAAAACACGCCGGACACACAGGAGAATACACTCGGAGCACACAGGAAAACTCACACGGGGCACAGAGTAGAGCATACGTGGGGCACACAGGAGAACACACGCCGGGCACACAGGAGAACTCACACAGGGCGCACACGCGAGGCACACATGAGAACAGATGGGCACACAGGACAACACACGCGGGGTAAACACAGGATCACTCGGGGCAAACAGGAGAACACACAGGGGGCACACACACTGGGCACAGAGGAGAACACCCGCAGGGCACACACGAGAACATACTCAGCGGACAAAGGAGAACTCACATGGGGCACTCACGAGAACACACGTGGGGCACACAGGAGAACACACGCTGGTCACACACGTGGGGCACACACGAGATCACACAGAGGAACACACACGGGACACACTGGAGAACACACGTGGGGCACACAGGACAACACACGCAGGGCACAAGGAGAACACATGTGGGGTACACACGCAGGGCACACAAGAGAACACACATGAAGCACGCACGCGGGGCACACACACGGGGCACACGGGAACACACGAAGGGCACAAACGCAGTGCACACAGGAGAACAAATGTGTGGCACACTGAAGAACACACGCGGGGCACACACGTGGGGCCCACAGGAGAACACACACCGGGCACACATGCAGGGCACAGAGAAATTTTTGAAACCAGATTCGATTTCCTCACTGGTTATCGGTCTATTCATGCTTCCTATGTCTTCCCGTTTGAATGTTGGCAGTGCATGAGCATTCAGGAATTTGTCCATTTCTTCTAGGTCGTCCAGTTGGTTGGCGTATACTTTTTCATAGTAATCTCTGATGATTGCTTGTGTTTCTAAGGGATTGGTTGTAATAGATCCTTTTTCATTCATGATTTTGTCTATCAGGGTGCTCTCTCTTTTCTGTCTGAGGAGCCTGGCTAGAGGTTTATCGATTTTGTTTATTTTTTCAAACAACCAACTCGTGGTTTCCTTGATCTGCTCCACTGTTCTATTGGATTCTCTATTGTTTATTTCTGCCCTGATCTTTATGATTTCTTTTCTTCTGCTGGGTTAAGGGTGCTCTTGCTGCTCCCCTTCTAGTTCCAGTAGGTGCTCTGTTAGACTTTGAATTTGCGCTTTTTGTAGTTTGTTGAAATAGGCCTGGATTGCAATCTACTTTCCTCTTTGGACTGCCTTTGCTGGATCCCAGAGATTTTGGATTGTTGTATTTCCTTTTCATTGGTTTCCATATATTTTTTAATTTCTTCTCTAATTGCCTGATTAGTCCCATCATTCTTTAGTATGGCGGTTTTTAACCTCCACATTTTTGGAGGTTTTCCACACTTTTTCCTGTGGTTAATTTCAAGTTTCATAGCATTGTTATCTGAAAGTGTGCATGGTATGATCTCTATTCGTTTACACTTATGGAGGGCGGCTTTATGTCCCAGTATGTGATCTATCTTGGATGTGCCATGTGCCATCGAAAAGAAGTTGAATTTCCTAACTTCAGGATGCAGAGTTCTAAATATAGCTATCAATTCCATGTGTTCCAATGTGTCGTTCAGGTCCATTATTTCTTTAGTGATTTTCTGTCTGGTTGATCTATCGATTGCTGTCAGTGGAGTATTAAAGTCCCCTGCAATTAGCACATTCTTATCAATAAGATTGTATCTGCCTGTGATTAATTATTTTATGTATTTGGGTGCTCCCCAGTTTGGCACATTGATATTTATAATTGTTAGCTCTTCCTGATGGAGAGACCCTGTCATTATTATATAATGTCCTTCTCCATCTTTTGTTATTGCCTTTACTTAAAGTCCAGATTTTCTGATATATATCTGGCTACTCCCTTTGTTCCTGCCTTGCATCTGGCCCTCTGCTGTCAGCATGGAGTCTGCTTTGGATCCTCTGTCCTCCTCTCTCTGCTCTTTCTCTGCTTTCGTGCTCTTTCCGTATCTCTTCCTCGGTGTCAAAATAAGTACACTTAAAAAAAATAAGTGGGGTCATTGCCTCAAAGAAAAACAAGGGTACTTAGGTTAATATCAACCCATGCAGTATTTAAATGCAGTCGTTTTGATTTCTGTTCTACTTTGTAATTTTAAGCAATTTCAATTTTAGTCACCATGAAAACCTGTAGGACGACGATTTCATATGTTATTGTCAGAAACCATTCAAGATTTACTAGAATCGCAACAAAACAGAACAAAACAGGACAGAACACACAGAAAATCAAGAAAGAACCTCCTAAAACGACTGGGTAACACCAAATTTCAGTGAAGATAATGAGCACTTAGGTTACAATTTTCATGTATTGTCGGTGGGAGTTTTACAAAGTACCTCCGGGGTGCCTGGGTGGCTCCATCGCTTGGGCACCCGACTATGGCTCAGGTCTTGTCCTCGCAGCTCAGGAGTCGGAGCCCCTGTCAGACTCTGTGCTGACAGGTCAGAGACCTGAGCGTTCTTCAGCTTCTGTTTCTCCTTTTCTGCCCCTCCCCGGCTCATGCACTATCTCTTTATTACTCTCGCTCTCCTACAGAAATAATAATTTTTAAAAAATTTTTAATGTTTTATTTATTTTTGATACAGAGAGAGACAGAGCATGAGAGAGGGAGGGGCAGAGAGAGAAGGAGACACAGAACCAGAAGCAGGCCCAGGCTCTGAGCCAGCTGTCAGCACAGAGCTTGACGGGGGACTGGAATCCCTGAATGTGAGATCTGACCTGAGCTGATGTCGGAGGCCTAACCGACTGAGCCACCTAGGCGCCCAATAATTTTTAAATAAGACATTCTATTTGGAAAACTATTTGGCAGTGACCTAGGAAAATAAACTTTCTTGCAGAAGGGCAGCATTTTGTCACCTCAAATTATGTCTCTTTGCCATAAGGATTATTTTCAACTAACAAAGGGAAAACTCTGAGACCCAGGACAAGTTTCCTTTGTAAGAGACATTTGCATGCCTGAGGGAAGGTTCCATGTGGAAGGGTGTCTCCCTCTGTGCAGCAGGAAGAGGGAGAATGGGTGAATCTCCAGAAACTCTGACCAGTGGAGAAGGTCTGGATTTAATCTGGGCGACAACCAGGGGAGGCTCAGTTACTGTGCTCGTCCACCTCCCCCAGTGCTTCCCAGGAGGATCCCTGTGGAGTTTCCAGAAGGATCCTTGCTGCTGTCCTCCCCCTCAGATTCCCTCAGGTGGGTGGGTGGATACAACAGTGTTGTTTTAGTGAAGTGCTCCAGGGGATCCTGTGCAGGGTTTTTTACCTCAACCCCAGGGATTCCCTGTCTCCCTACTTCCAAGAAGGAAGAACCAGACCCAAAATGAGCAACAGGCCAAAGTCGATTAGAGTATAAGAGAGGGAGATTGGAGGAAAGCTCTGTGTACAGAGAGGGGGCATTAGAGGGTGAACATCCTAGACAGTAGGCAAGGATCTTTGTTTTATGAGGTTCAGGTCTCTCCCACCCTTTCCCCCCTCCCCCTTGTTCCTCCTCAAGTCCTCCTTTATTGGCCTAATAACTGTAGGTGTCAGGATTCCACTCCTGATTGTCTTATTTCAAGTGTACGAGGAGTGGTCTAAGGCAAGACAGTTCCCTGTGGGTCTTAGGTTTTATGATCTACTACTAATTTTTAGTTAGCTCTTTAATCAAATTCCTGAGGGGAACCTGAGGGGCAGTAGGTGGTGTCTGTCAAATATTTAAAAGGAACCTTACACCTGAGGGGGTTTGCTGTGATCAGACACTCCCAGCATTGTTCTAAATGCTTTTTCCCACCCAGAGACCTCAGGTCCTGATCTTTCCCATTCTGCCAACTGAGTCTTATCCTTTTCTATCATAATTCTAAGTGGGGCGCCGGGATAGGCAGGAAGGCTTCCCATTGATTTATGAGAGTTGAGAGGTGCTGGGGTGGCTCAGTCGTTTACCCACCTGACATTGGCTCAGGTCATCATCCTAGGCTTTGTGGGTTTGAGCACCGCATGGGGTGTGTGCTCAAGCTCAGAGCCTGGAGCAGGCTTCAATATCTAACTGCCTGTCTCTCTGCCCCTCCGCTGCTCATGCTCTGTTTCTGTCTCCAAAAAGTAATACATACTATAAGAAAAAACAACAACAAACCTATGAGAGTGGAGTGTTGGCTTTTCAACAAGGAGAGGTAGCAGGACTCCTGTAGAGGAGTTGGGGAGGTTGAGGTCCAAGTAGCCGCCGTTTTCTGTGCTCAAACAGAGTTTGTGGGCTCTGTGGGAAGGGAGGTGACGCAGTCCAGCTCCCACAGGTCCAGGGGTCCCTGAGGGATGGATGGTGTCAGCGAAAGGGAGTGAGATAGCTCAAGTTTCTTTGTGATCACCAGGCAGGCATCTGCTCTGTCTGATTCTCGAGCTTTATTTATAGTGAGAGGTACAAGGAGCAGAAAGAGCAGGGTGTGTTAGTAAATGATTTCTCATAAATAACTTTTTCAACACAATTTTGCAGATTGGGGATTCTGCAGAAGTTACAAATCTAATCTTAGTCATAATGATTGTCAAAAAACAGCTACAGGCACTCATGCTATTATATGGGAAGGGCAGGTATTTTTTAAGCGTACTTTTTCCCCCATGGGATGCAGAAGAGCAAGATTTACAAACCCTCGGGTAGAGCCCTGAGAAAGCGATCTTAGCCCTGAGGCAAACAGCATTCTTTAGTAAAGGTCAGTTTTACATGAGTAAGGGTCAGTAGGCTCTTTATAGCTCTAAGAGAAGGTACCCAGAAAAACGGGATCCCCAGGAGACACAATGTCTGTTCTCACTGTCCAAGACGAATGATACATTTTTGACATTTATCACAATAGTGACTTGGAATGACATCCAGGAGTACAAAAAAGTCACTTATCAGGTAACTGCTTGTCTTGGAGGAAAATTCTAGGTGGCTTGCCTTAGTCACATTAGGCTCTATCAAGTCTGCTCATCTTTTCCATGACCAGGTGCAATCATGCCTCAGGGACAGGACAGGGGGACAGGCCCCTCGTGACACCAATAATCAGCAAAGCAGTCCGAGGGTTGGTGCCCAAGCAGAAATGATAGTTCCAGGGGGTAAGTCGTTGTCGCTGCCTGCGGACGAGGCACTTGGCACACTTGCCTTACCCTCCCCAGGAATTTTCACTCAACCCTGAGTCCAAGGGGACTCCCAACAGGGATGCCCCCCCACCCCCCCAAAGCAGAGAAGGCAATCTCAGAGATGGGTCTTCA
>PISW01017228.1:0-10913 GCA_004023785.1 Mungos mungo
AGACTCCCTGTGAGGACTCTCAACACTCAAGGACATAATGGCCAAGTAGACGGGGGTCTCTGCTCTTTCTGGGCTTTTAGTGGCTGTAGGTCCACCCATGCCTGTTCTCACCCACCCAGGGCAGCAGGCATTCAGGAGAATCCCGTCTCGCCTTCTCTGCTCACTCAGTGTCCTGGCATGGATTTTGGACAGGTCTGTGACACCCATCTTTGACACTCCATATGTGAGTGCTTTCCTATCAGGCCAATGTTCCTTCCTGGTCATCTTGCTCTTTGTGTCTTCCACGAACTTGTTCACGAGCCCCACCAGATCCTCGTCTGTGACGGTCTCACTTCTGAACTTCTGCTGCAGTCTGGGCTGCAGTTTTTAAGAGCTGCTAAGCTCGTTATAATAGTCACATTGACCACTCTGCCTAAAATACCACACAAGGAGTCACATAGAATGGCATGCATGAGAATCATGAATACCAAAACCACAGGATTTGTCCATTTGGGAGAAACAGACAGTTTGCTAAGAGTGTTCATGAAGTCTCTAAAAGTGAAGGTCATTACATAGTCTTGAACCCTGTAATACTCCTAATGTCTCAGATGATGTCAGAGAAATGATCAAATGGGAAGTGCAGTGCCCAGAAGTCTCAAAAGTAAAGAAAGCACTAAGTGGAATGTAAGGAGTAACTCAAGCAATCATGGGTAGAGAGTTACTTTACTTCACAAGTCCCCTTTGAGACTGTTTGAGCATCTTATGGTCACTTTGACAATGTTTCATAAACAGATGTTTATATACCAGCAAAGAGCTGATCAGCTCCTTTTGAAGGAGAAAAGATGACATCGGGTTTTGTGGGCTGTCGCTCTGCAGTAACCAGGTAAAAACAAATCACTTCAGTGGGCTAAGGTGCATACTACTTTCTCTATGTTGGATGGCATTAACTCTGGAGCAGTGACAAAATGCCATGCAATATGGCCATGGGAAGGGGCAGTGGAAAAGTGACATGTTAAAGAGATGCTATAGAAAGAAATGCTAAAATATGGATGAATCTTGATAACAATCCCCAGATAAAGTGGCCAGTCACAAAAGACTACTGATTATAATATTCTCTACATTCAGGATGTTCAGAAAAGTAAATTTACAGACAGAAAATAGATTAGTGGTTGCTTCAGACAATCGGGAGTGGGGAACCAGAGGGCTGAAGTCTCAGGCCTTCGCTAAGGGCACAGGATCTCAGTGGTGTGATGAGAGTGTGCTAATTTTATTTTTATTTTTTATTTTTTTGAGAGAGAGGGAGACAGCGTGAGTAGGGGAGGGTCAGAGAGAGAAGGAGACACAGAATCTGAACACAGGCCCCAGGCTCTGAGCTACCTGTCAGCACAGAGCCTGATGTGGGGCTCAAACCCAGGAACTGTGAGATCATGACCTGAGCCGAAGCTGGACACTCAACTGACTGAGCCACCCAGGCACCTTGAGAGTGTGCTAATCTTGAAGCAGTGATGGTTCCATAGTTCTGTCCATATGCTAAAATCCACTGAATTGCCACCTGAAATGAGTG
Source organism: Mungos mungo (assembly GCA_004023785.1). Taxonomy (NCBI): domain Eukaryota; kingdom Metazoa; phylum Chordata; class Mammalia; order Carnivora; family Herpestidae; genus Mungos; species Mungos mungo. The sequence continues at coordinate 1,544 of PISW01017228.1, forward strand.
AAGTGTATGATTGTGAATGGAATCTCAATAAAGCTGTTAAAAGTGTAAAGCAATCACACAGTTCTCACTAATTCTTTTTCAAAAATATAGTTAGTATTCATAAAAGTGGACTGTTATGGACATGTGTAAATACTTAGTTTACTATTTGATATATATAAATGAGTATCTTTAGCCTGATAGAAAGGTTAAGAGATCTTACCATCAATAAGAGCTTCAAGAAATTTAGGAAATGGTCACTGTTTCACGTAAATATCCAGGGAAGATAGTCATGGTCACTTAACTCTGAGCTCCATCCCACCAAGGAATGGCAGTGCCATACAAGTTCACTGAAAGAGATAATATATGACCCTGTAACTCTCATTAGGTGGTGTTTAGAGATAACTAAAATGAATTACAGAAACTGTCTTATTAATATAAAAGTTTTCTAGACGCATTCCTTTTGGAAAGGAGTCAGTTACTCTGTCCTTCCATCTACAACATACTAAGTATAAGATTAATGGATCTCAGGGGTACCTGCATGGCTAAGTCGGTTAAATGTCTGACCCTTGATCTGGGTTCACGTCATGATCTTGTGGTTTGTGAGTTCGAGCCTTGTGTTGGCTCTGTGCTGACAGCTCTCTCTCTCTCTCTCTCTCTCAAAAATAAATAAACATTAAAAGGATTAAATAAAAGGGTAAAGGACCTTATTTATTAGGTGTTTTAGTAAGCAGCTCTCAGATTTTATTACTTCCACTAACTAATTTCATTTTCAAATATCATCTACCTTTCTCACAATAAATATCACATATATTAATGATTTGAGATTTCAAAAACAGAAGTGTGTGAAATAAGACAGAGGCAGAGGTATTAACACTGGGTAACTGGTATATCAGAAAGATAGCTACATTTATTCCCTGGGGTTTGGAGCTATTTTCCTAAGTACCTTTAGTATAGATAATAAATGTGTCTATGAGGACACCCTGATGGGGATTGATAGGTTTTTGTAAGTCAGTTCCTGCTAGTAGATGCTACAACTAGACTGTCTTCCTCAGGGCAGTCTTATGCACTGACCACATCCCCAAGTGGTTAGGGTGGCTGTCAGGGGTCTCCTTCTAGAACTGGGAGAGATGGTAGACTCTTCTGGTCTGATAGTTCGGGACAGGAATCACATATGCAGGAATGGAAGCACTTGTAGAGTTTATACAGCAAAGGCTCTGATCCAAACATTTTTGTCGTCAGAGTGGACTCATGGCTTTCAGTGTCATTTTGGGGACTTGGTAAAAGGCGAAAGATTTGTGCGATCTGAAGAGAAACCAGAGTGTCATCTGGGGGACTTGGAACTGGAATACACATAGCCTACAAACTAAGAAGTGTACGGACTATCCCAACTTCCTTGTGCTAAGGGTGTGTGAGTTCATGTCCACGTGTGACATGTGTGTGAATGGGAGTGTGTGTGAGACAGAGACTGTGTCACTATAAGTGTGTGACACTGTGTGTGAGGTAGTGTGTAAAAGGGTTGTCCTGTCACAGCCACTGTGAAAAACTCATTGCCCAGGTAAGAAAGGACATTTGCACTGGTGGGGCCAGGTGTGTGTCGGGCTTACAGTTTATCCAGATCACTACTCTGTATGTGACCAGGGATCTATTTTTAGGAAACAGATCTCTCACTATCTCCTACTCTCCCAACCTCACTGTCCTAAAGCAGAGCCACAGTGATCTACACAACACAGGGTATTTTAGACATCGTCTCATCTGGGGTCACAAACTTCAAGTGCATTACTTGATTCTCAAGGCTCCTCAGAGTCTGTAAGTTCAAGCTGGTTCTTGTGACCATTGATGATTTCACATTTATCACATTCTCTGGGAGATTAATCTTCTCCATTATGAAGAGTACCAGTCAGTAAGCCTCTGGACTGATAAGGGATTTTGACAAATCATCTCAGGGTTTTCTTTCTTTTTCCTTCCTTCCTTCCTTCCTTCCTTCCTTCCTGCCTGCCTTCCTTCCTTCCTTTCTTTCTTTCTTTCTTTCTTTCTTTCTTTCAAATAGTTTATTATCAAGTTGGTTTCCATATAACACCCAATGCTCTTCCCCAAGTGCTCCTCTCCATGACCATCATCCCCCTTCCCTGTCACCCCTCCCACTTCAGCCCTCAGTTTGTTCTCAGCATTCAGAAGTCTCTCATGATATGCCTCACACTCTTTCCCCAACTCTTTTACCCCCCTTTCCCCTTCCCATGGTCCCCTGTTAGGTTTCTCCTGTTAGACCTACAAGTGAAAACATATGGTATCTGTCCTTCTCTGCCTGACTTATTTTGCTTAGCATGATTCCTGCTAGGTCCATCCATTTTGCTACAAATGGCCAGATTTCATTCCTTCTCATTGCCATGTAGTACTCCATTGTATATATATACCACATCTTCTTGATCCACTCATCAGGTGATGGACATTTAGGCTCTTTCCATGATTTGGCTATTGTTGACAGTGCTGCTATGACCATTGGGGTACATGTGCTCCTATGCATCAGCCCTTCTGTATCCCTTGGGTAAAATGTAGCAGTGCTATTGCTTGGTCATAGGGGAATTCTGTGGATAGTTTTTAGAGAAACCTCCACACTGTTTTCCAGAGTGGCTGCACCAGTTTACATTCCCACCAGCAGTGTAGGAGGGTGCCCGTCTCTCCACACCCTCGCCAGCATCTATAGTCTCTTGACTTGTTCATTTTAGCCACTCTGACCAGTGTGAGGTGGTATCTCATTGTGGCTTATGATTTGTATTTCCCTGATGATGAATGATGCTGAGCATCGTTTCATGTGCCTGTTGGCCATCTGGATGTCCTCTTTGGAAAAGTGTCTATTCATGTCTTCTGCCCATTTCCTCACTGGATTATTCATTTTTTGGGTGTGGAGTTTGGTGAGTGCCTTGTAGGTTTTGGATACTAGCCCTTCACTGGATTACTCGTTTTTCAGGTGTGGAGTTTGGTGAGTGCCTTGTAGATTTTGGGTATCAGCCCTTTATCCGATATGCCATTTGCCCTTATCTTTTCCCATTCTGTCGGTTGCCTATTAGTTTTTTTTTTATTGTTTCCTTTGTATTGCAGAAGCTTTTTATCTTCGTGAGGTCCCAATAGTTCATACTTTTGTTCTTAATTCCCTTGCCTTTGGGGATGTGTCGAGGAGGAAATTGCTGCGATCAAGATCAAGGAGGCTATTTCCTGTTTTCTCCTCTAGGGTTTTTATGGTTTCCTGTCTCACATTCAGGTTCTTCATCCATTTTGAGTTTTATTTTTGCGAATAGTGTAAGAAAGTGGTCTAGTTTCAGTCTTCTACATGTTGCTGTCCAGCTCTCCCAACGCCACCTATTGAAGAGGCTGTCTCTTTTCCATTGGATAGTCTTTCCTGTTTTGTCAAAGATTCATTGGCCATACACTTGTGGGCCCAGTTCTGGGCTCTCTATTCTATTCCATTGATCTATGTGTCTGTTTTTGTGCCAATACCATACTGATGACAGCTTTTTCATAGGGGCTAAAATCTAGGATTGTGATACCTCCCGTTTTGGTTTATTTCTTCAACATTACTTTGGCTATTTTGGTTTTTTTTGTGGTTCCATACGAATTTTAGGATAGTTTGTTCTAGCTTTGAGAAGAATGCTACAAAACACCTCAGGGTTTTAAAATGCGCCTCCTGTGGTTTTCCCTGAGGTACTTGCGGCCCTAAGATGAGGAAGACATAGGCCAATCAAGCCTTGTCCTCTTATTTTCTGTTTCTCTAAACTTACCAGGGAAGACTATATTTGAAGAGGGGGATCAAGTAAAAATGATTTGAGCACCTTGAGTAGTGGGAAGAACCACTAGTTTGGGTGTCACATGACCTCAGTCTGCAACCAGCTGTGCTTGTGACTTTGAGATTTATTATTCCTCCATGCACTTAATGGGGACCATATGTAAGATGCCTACCACATGACATCTAGAAATGACCACCCGTCTATCCTTTCTAGAACCAATATGTCAGTGTGTGTGTGTGCAAGTGAGATACCTTTACTATTGTGATTTTCCCACTGAATTCCTCTAGTGGTTTTTCAGACTACAGGATGTTGCAAAGCAGTACCTTCTGAAATGAAGGCTGAGAACACCTTCTTCAGTTTCCTTAGTATGTGCAGCCTTAACAAGACTGTATCCCACTTCATACTTTAAGCTAATATCTGATGAAGAAGAATGTTCAGAATTCCAATATTTGCTCAATTCCTTAGAGATGTTTATTCCTTAATATCTTTTTGAAATAAAACCATAGATAAAGACAGTAAAAAGGAACAAAAGCTTAACCTTTTAAAGAGAGTATCCTTCTCATTCAGGAATAGGAATTTGGGGGGAAGGGGAGGGACAAGATATGGCATGTGGAGGGGGTTTACATGACCTTGACAACGATTGCCTGGCTAAGATTGGTGGTGGGCACCTGGGTGTTGTAGATTCTTACCTTTTTTGTGACTAGATTATTTCAGTAAAACTCTATTTGAAGAATGTATTAAAAAGTAAGAACAATGAACATATACTATTGTGACCTTAAGTTCATAGTTCTTTTGGTTTGTCCTTTGATGCCAAAAACCAGAGCAAACATTGGCCTTTTAAAAAATTAATTAATTAATTAATTAATCAATTTTTAATAATAGTTTATCATCAAATTGGTTTCCATATAACACCCAGTACTTCTCCCCACAAGTGCTCCCATCCATGACCATCACCCCCTTCTGCTCCCCCTCCCTCTTCAGCCCTCAGGTTCTGAACCAAAGAGATTCAGTGGATGTCATTCAAGATTATTCTTTCTCTCCTGGTTTCTAAACTAGGTGGGAGGTGGGAAGGTGTTTGCTTTTGGTTATCCTAGCTAGAATTTCTCCCAGATAGTGTCACTAAAGGGTGTAAAGTAATGGTAACATGAACCACTATGACTACCATCCCCCCAAATAATGGAAGAACTCTCCTATTTCCAAAGGCAAGAAAGCCCTGCCCTCACACTGGAATATAACTTGAATGTCCATGTCCATGAGTCTAGTTTTCGTGAGGCAAGATCAGTATTTGATTAGAGCCTGGTTTAGCAAAGCAGAAGAGCACTCATTCCTCATTCTGGTCCAAGGCCAATACACAGCAGGTACCCACACTGTTCAGTTAGTGAGACAACAATTAGCCAGAAATGGGTTTTGCCTTCTAAGGGTATACATGGAGCATGTGTGATGCTAGTACAAGGAACTCATCCCGCATCAACATTGTGGCCAGTAAAGGAGTTGGGAGACATTTGAGAGCTGCCCTTCGGGTACCAGTGAAGCCAGTGGTAGAAGAAGTGATAGAAGTTTCCAGGATGGAAGAGGCAGCAGGGGCAGAACTGAGAGTAAACTGTACATGCATGTGCTCATTCAGGCCAGACATCCTAATCATTCCAAAAGTGTCATCTTAATTAATCAGTGTACTGAATGGTGGTGGTGCCCCCATCACATTATCGTGGGCTAGATATTGCAGTAGTTTACAACCCAGGAATTATGCAGATTGTTTTGTGCAAACATTGAACAAGGTGAGCGCAGTTGATGGGCCTGGACTTTGGCAGGTCTGACGGCAGAGATCTCTACAAGTTGTGCTCAGGATTGGACTTTGCTCCTGAATGACTTTTGGGAGTAAGTGAGCACTCAGAGAGTACAGAGAATAACCAGAAAGGAAAAAGCAGAAGAAGCAGTCTCTTTGAAAAGTTACAATTGTCCAGTAATGAAAGCTGAGTCTCTGTTGGAGAGCTGGGATGGAGAGAGCTTGGGGACAAATTGTTAGGACAACTGTTAGGACCTGGTCAGTGATAATCAGGAAGTGGACATGGTGACCTCATTTATCATGGAGGGTGGATGGTAGGGCCTGTGACCAGGATGATAATGGGAAAGTACGAGTGTCATCCAGATGTGTTTTAGAGTTTTAGGTAGGGGTGTTGGTGGGGGAGGGGCTTGAGGGCTGGGATTTCGGGGCGAGGGCAGAGCCTCCTGAGGAGAAGGAGGGGCAGGAAGAGAATTATGTGGGTCTGGAGCTCCGGGAATGTTCTAGGCAGTTGATAGGTTTTAGGGGGGCCGAGAAGTTTGGAGAGTGAAGGGTCTACTAGCCTGAATAAGATCACTGAGAGGAAGGGAGAGGGAGAAGACAGGGTCCAAGAAGAAATCCCCAGGGAAGTGCACCTATGAGGGGCACAGAGTGAAGAAAAGGCCTCTGTGAGGAGAGTTTGGAATGAAGACATGAAGGAGGGGAAAGAGCCATTTGTGGAAGGCCAGCGGGACAGAGGGCACTGCTGAGTGCTGGACATGTGTGTACAGAGTCCTGAAGAGAAGGGTACCTTTCGGGGGGGGGGGGACACAGCAGGGAGGCTGGTGAGGCTGAGAAGGGAGAGGGACCCCTTAGATGAGGTCAGAGAGGCAGGGCCAGATCATGCCAGAAACACTATGGCCTGGGCCCCTGGTCACACCTACCTTGGGGTTTCATTAGAGGCAGCAGTTCTGTGCACACGTTTTGGGCACCAAAGAAGTTTGTTTTTATCATCACTTCTGCTTGAATATGTAAGGGTGTGGGATCATTAGCCTTTATGGATAAGGAGACTAGGTTAGTAAATAGTAGCCTTCTAAGAAGATTCCATGCAATGACAAAAACATTTTTGTTGTATGTGCAATCCGGTGAATATTCTAGTGTGTAGGTTAGTGAACAGTTTGTCCCAACTCGTAATATCTGGCTGGCTGATGCTGTGTAGCTTTGTAAGTTGGCACCATTGCAAGAAGCTTTGATAAGGGTGCATGAGGCATCTCTGCCTGTGACCCTGTGGGATTTGTGGTGTATTTCAAAATAGGTAAAAATTCATGGAGGGGCGCCTGTGTGCCTTACTCGGGTAAGCATTCGACTTTGCTTAGATCATGATATTGCAATTTGTGAGTTCAAGCCCCACATTGGGCTCTGTGCTGTGTGGAGCCTGCTGGGGATTCTCTCTCTGCCTCTGTTTCCCCCCTCCCTGTTGACACACACACACACACACACACACACACTCTCTCTCCCTCAAAATATATACATAAACTTAAAAAAAAAAGACTCATGGAGATTCTCAAAGTCCAACATGAAAAAACCCAGGTGAAGTCCCTGAGAGTCTCATCCATGCCAATGCCAAGGTCCTTTGGCTAGAAAGGTTTGCAATTCCTGGAGGGTATTGCTCTCTCCCTGCGTCCAGTACATCCTTCCCTAGGGAGGCCATTGTAGAATGGATCCCCTTGGAGCTATGGCCCCACAGCAGCAGTTCATACACTAGCCCCAAACCCACCCTGGGTGGTCCTCTCAGGGAGGTCTCCTGGCCTAAGAGTTCCCGCATCCTTACTATCAAAGAAGACACCCGCGTTGTTGACCAGCACGTCCAGGCCCCCGTACACCTTGCACAGGAAGTCGTGCGGGGCGCGGATGCTCTGCAGGTCGTCGATGTCCAGCGGGTGGAAGCGAAGACTCAGGCCTCAGCCTGGAGGTGCTGCAAGGCTGCCTGTCCCTGTGCCACATCCTTCGGTGTGAGCACCACGTCCCCCGAAAACTGCCAGCACAGGTGGCACCCGATGGCAAAGCCAATGCCTTTGTTTTCCCGGGTCACCAGCACCACGCAGATGTGTGACATGACTGTGTGGAGGGCAAGTGAGGTCGTGTGTGGGGACGGATGGTGCTGTGGGCCACACTGAGGACTGGTGGTGCAGAGGCCTGGCCACAGTCAGAGATGCCAGCAGAACTGTGTTCTGGGATCCAGTGCTCTAACTCCTAGAAAGGAGGGGCCAAGGTTCCAGAAGGTTCCCTAATGATGCTATACCCAGACTGTCTGCCCTGGGGCTGCACCGTGAACCCAACCAGGACTGTGTCCTCTTAGGATCCCTCCTGAGCCCAGCATTGGTTCAGGTTGGAATGTTATGTTCCCCAAAATAAAGGTGCTTGGGAATGGGTTTGTAAGGAGTTTAGATCCATGGTAGGTGAATTAATATTATTTTGGGAAAACCCCAGCAGAAAAAAAAACAGGAGTACAGATATTGTCTTGGGAATGTGTCCTTCCTCTGCAGAATGGATAAGGTTGCTTTCTTCCAAGGTGCAGTGAAGTTGCTTGCATAGAACTGTGTTTGGGGACTCATCCCCTTGCTTTTTTAAGTGAAATTGTAGAGTGAGAAGTAGAGAATTAGGTCCTGTCCTAACTTTTGGGCTTCTTCTCCCTCGGTGTGAGTCCCAGTGTGCCCTGAGAGGGAGGGAATGTTTATGAGGGTCACTGAGGGCTTTGGCGTTGCCTAGAATGTTTAATGGCTATAAAGTCCCATTTGCCTAAATTGCCTATTTGTTGGGTTCCTCCAAGGTCACAGTAAATAAATGTTTTATATATATATATAAATAAATGTTATATATATATGGTGTTATTTTTATGGTATAAAAAAAGATGTTTGTGATACATTGCAGAAGGAGCAATTGAGGAATGTTGTCTTGCTTACACATTGAGTTTCCTCGTGGTGCGTTTAGAAATACAAGCTTGCAGGGAGGAAATTCATTTTTCCTTTTGAAGTGATAAACTTTGACTTTTATGTTTTCTTATAGTTTATTGTCAAATGGTTTCCATATAACACCCAGTGCTCTTCCCCCCAAGTGCCCTCCTTCATGACCATCACTCCTTTTCCCCTTTCCCCTCCTCCTTCAGCCCTCAGTTTGTTTTCAGTATTCAAGAGTCTCTCATGATTTGCCTCCCTCCCTCTCCCTCTTTTTCCCCCTTCCCATTCCCATGTCCTCGTTAGGTTTCTCCTGTTAGACCTATGAGTGCAAACAATGGTATCTATCCTTCTCTGCTTAACTTATTTCGCCTAGCATGACACCCTCGAGATCCATCCACTTTGCTACGAAGGACCAGACTTCATTCTTTCTCATTGCCATATAGTATTCCCTTGTATATATATACCACATCTTGATCCATTCATTAGCTGATGGACATTTTGGCTCTCTCCATGATTTGGCTATTGTTGAAAGTGCCGCTATGAACATTGGGGTACATGTGCTCCTATGCATCAGCACTTCTGTATCCCTTGGGTAGATCCCCAGCAGTGCTATTGCCGGGTCATAGGGGAATTCTATTCATAGTTTTTTGAGGACCTCCACACTGTTTTCCAGAGCGGCTGCACCAGTTTACATTCCCACCAACAGTGTAGGAGGGTGCCCATCTCTCCACATCCTCACCAGCATCTGTGATCTCTTGATTTATTCATTTTAGCCACTCTGACCAGTATCTTAGTGTGGTTTTGATTTGTATTTCCCTGATCAACTTTTTAAATAAGGACCCTACACTTGCTTTCTGGTCTATCACCTTTCACTTGGGGAAGCCTGAAAGTCCCTG
>PISW01017229.1:0-10925 GCA_004023785.1 Mungos mungo
GGACAGGTCTGGGGCTCCAAAGGGACCACCCTGTGCCAGACGCTGTTCTAAGCACCTCCCGGGTGTCATTAATGAACTAATAGCAGTATTTATGTCCCAACCGCCAGAAGGGTGGGTCACCAGTGCTCCTAAATTCACAAAGATTTTATTGTTAAGTAATCTCTGTGCCCAGAGTGGGGCTCGAACCCACAACCCCCGTGATCACAAGCCGCATGCTCTACCGACTGAGCCGGCCAGGCGCCCCTCACAGGCTCCTCGTAAGGGCCCGCCTCTACCGTGGGCGGGAAGGGCTCCGGAGCCCATGCTGGGAAGGAGATGGAGTGGCCCGGGTGAGCTGAGCCACGGCGGTGGCTGGCACTTGGGCAGTGGCCTCGAGGGGGTGCGAACGGGGTCCCAGGATGGGCTGGAGGAGAAGACATGGTGCTTCTGAGACCACCCGACCATAATCGTCCAGCTCCGTTCAAAGCCCTTTGCCTGTATCAGCTCCCTGAACCCACAGCTCGGCCCTACGAGGGTCCTTCCGACGGCAACATCCATTTCACAGCTGGGACAACTGAGGTTTTCTCAGAAATCCCGAGGGTTGGAGTCTTCTCTGAGGAGCTACTGGGCCTTCTGGATGGTGGGACTGGGGGCATGCACTCAAAGCCACACGCTGCAGGCGAGGGAATGAAAGAAGCCCCCCGTGGCTGGCAGGTGGCCAAGACGAGGCTGGAAGATCCACCCGTGCCGTGTTAAAAAATGCGTATTTTATCCTTGGGTAATAGGGAGTCATGGGCGGTCTTTGAGCTGCAGAGGGACTAGATTAGCTTTCACATAGAAAGATCCCTCCAGCCACTGTGAGGTGGGACGCAGAGGTGAAGATGAGAGGCAGCAGGACCAGAGAGGGGCTGAGGTGGGGCTCCAGGCCCCTGAAGATGGGAGCTCGGATGGGAGTTGTGGCCAAGAAGAGGAAGAAAAGGAGGAAGATTTGAGGGGCTCTTGGGAGGCTCATTCAGTTAAATGTCCTACTTCAGCTCAGGTCATGATCTCACGGGTTGTGGGTTCAAGCCCCGCGTCGGGCTCTGTGCTGACAGCTCAGAGCCTGGAGCCTGCTTCCTATTCTGCGTCTCCCTCTCTCTCTGCCCCTCCCCCACTTGTGCCCTGTTTCTATCTCTGTCTCAAAAATAAATAAACTATATAAAAAAATTAAAATTAAAAAAGGGGGGAGGATTTGAAAGTACAGAGAACATGCATGATTTGGACACCATTGTGCACCTGGAGCATGGTAACCACTGCCCCGACCCCTCGCCTCTGTCTCTTGGCTTTTTTTTCCACGGCCTTCCAGCGGGAAAGTCCTGTCGGGGGTGCCCCCTTCCAAGTGGAAAGAACAGACCCACTGAGGAATGCGGAGCGCAACTTCTGTATAAATACGCAACAGGAAAGGTCTGCTTCCCCCCATCCTCCCCCCGAACGCCCCACTCCCTGCTCTTGCACAGACACAACATCTTTAAATAATCCACTCTCAGAACAACGCGGGACCATTAGAGGTTGTGCCCTCTGAGAAATAGGATATGAGAGTGACAGCGGATGTCCTGAGGCGGACTTACAAACACTCACATTTTATAAACCACAAAAAAAAGCACCCAAGCCTCCAGATCCTCTGAGGGCACAGGGACGGCCTCTTGGGCTGGCAAAAATTTAAAAAATCTGATGTAACCATGCAGGTGGGGCACGGGAGTGCTGGGCTGGGGAGGAGACACTCTCATGCACCTCGGATGGGAAGTATAAGTTGGTAGATCTTTTGGTGATACCTGTTCAAAGAGAAATTGTCCCTGGACTCAGTATCTGCAGTTCCGGAAACCCACACTTGGGTCTGAAGATGTAACTTTGGTTTTAAAGACAAACTATAGGGGGAGGGCCTGGCAGAGTGTGCGATTCTTGATCTCTGGGTCATGAGTTCAAGCCCTGCATTGGGGGCGGAGATCGCATTAAAATTTTTTTAAATATATTTTTTAAAGTTTTTAACGTTTATTCATGTTTGAGAGACAGAAACAGAGTGTGAGTGGGGGAGGGGCAGAGAGAGAGAGGGAGACACAGAATCTGAAGCAGGCTCCAGCTCCGAGCGGTCAGCACAGAGCCCGACGAGGGGCTCGACCCCATGAGCTGTGAGATCATGACCTGAGCCAAAGTCACACGCTCAACTGACTGAGCCACCGAGGCGCCCCTAAAAATTTTTTTTAATTAAATTAAATTAAAAAAAAAAGATGTGGGCGCCTGGGTGGCTCGGTCAGTTAAGTGGCTGACTCTTAATTTGGGCTCGGGTCATGGTCTCATAGTTCATGAGTTCAAGCCCCACATCAGGCTCCACGCTGACAGTGCAGAGCCTGCTTTGGATTCTCTCTCCCTCCCTTTCTCTCTGCCCTTCTCTCTCTCTCAAAATAAATAAATACAATTAAAAACTAAAAAATGCATAAAGACAAAACATGGGAAACCACCTAAATCCCTATGGACAGGAGACAGACCCTCCCAGTAGAATGTACACAGCAGATGAAAAGGAAGAAGGAATGCCCTCGAAACATGCAGGGATAACAATAGTGTCTTCCTCGTAGATGGAACGTGCACAGGACAGCGCTTGGCATCCAGTAAGCGCTCAATAAATACTGGTTAATAATACTATACATTACTTTTTTAAAAAGCAAGATGTACGCTAACGTGTAGCATGGACTTCTATTTGCAGGGGGGAGAAACGATAGACATGTCACATGCATTGAGCACCTACTCTATACCATGTACATAAGAGCTTCCCGTGTATCCTTTAATGCTTTCAGTGGTCCTAGGATATAGGTTCTAGTTCTGTAGGATTGTTATCCCCATCTTATTTTTTAAAAAATTTTTAACACTCATTTTTGAGAGAGAGAGACAGAGTGTGAGTAGGGGAGAGGCAGAGAGAGAGGGAGACACGGAATCTGAAGCAGGCTCCAGGCTCTGAGCTGTCAGCACAGAGCCCGACATGGGGCTCGAACTCATGGACCACGAAATCATGACTGGAGCCAAAGTCAGACACTTAACTGACTGAGCCCCCAGGGTCCCCTGATATCCCATCTTGAGGGTAAAGAGAAGGAAGCCCAGGAAAAAGGAGTTTCCTTGTCTATTACACAGGAGAGATGGCATTTGAAGCTTATTTCGATTTGCCCATCATGTCAAACTACTCCCTGCACATCTGTCCCTGGGCACCCGTAGACTGTTTCTGGAAGGATCCAACACAAACTGGTGCCCCCGTTGCCTCAGCGGGCCGTGACAAGGAGTCTGAGGCTCTGGGCTGGGCAGGGAGAATGACGTTTCACTGAATCCACTTTGGTGTTTGGGACTGTTTTCCGCCAAGAAGAAGTTGATGCCAACAGTCGGTCCTATTTGCAGAGTCCTGTTGGCTCCAGCCAGGTCTCAAAAGTGGGTGAGGCAACACCAGCCCCTTCCTGGTCAGCTAACGTGTCCTCTGCTTCCTTTTTCACCCAGATGAGGCAAGACAGGTGGTAAATCACAGCCCGCCCTCCCTCAGCCCCAGCGCTGGGCGTACAAGGGGGCGGGGGGGGGGCGGCGGAGGGGGGAGCCCTCCCAGGGCCTGGAGACAGTCTCCCTTTGACACTCATAGAGCCCATGGGACAGCCTGAGCCTCCCACCAACCACTGACGGACCCAGGCCATCTCTGCTCCTCCCTGGGCCTCAGTTTCCCTGTCTCTACAATTCAGAACGTCTGAAAAGTCCAGGTGAATAACTACCTTTCTTCCAAGCCGGCTCTTTGCAGCCTCCCAACGTTTGCTCCTGCTGTCCCCGCTGCCAGAAAGACCTGTCCTAGATCTCTCCGCTTGAGGATCTGGTCATCTAACCAGACCCAGCACGCCAATTTCCTGCCCTGGGGACCTCTCCCATCCCGGCCCTGTGGACTTGTGGATAATCCCTTGAGGATCTTAATTTTTAGCTGCTTCCCAGCCCTAGAGAGTCTGAGATGAGGGTCAGGGGAGAAGGGGGGAGACGGAGAACCGAGAGAGGAGGAAAGAGAGGAAGAGACAGCGAGAAGGGGAGAGGTGGGGAGAGAGAGAGACCCAGCAAGGAGAGAGGGAAGGGAGATGGTTGCTAAACCCATGATCCTGCCTGGAGGAGGCGGGGGAACTCACCATATTCAGGCCTCCCGGGCTCCCTGCTGATCAAAGGTCCCTCCTGCCCACAGACTGTGGTTTTTAAGCCCCAAGGGAGGGTGCAAGCAGCAAGGAGGAAATGACCAGTCTTCCCCCTCTGAGGTTCTCATTGGTCTGCACACTGGGCACCCCATCTGGGGCTGCTTCCGTCGGGCCCTCACCCAGGGACCTCTGAACACTTCCTTCCAGGCAGAGTAGGGAGTCTGGGCTCAAAAAACCGAGGAAATTCCTGGCCTGAGGAGGGTGGAATCCAGGTAAAAGAAACCCCTCCCCCCATATCTAGGCTTAGCCCCTCTCTCGGCCTTGGTTTCCCCCATTTGGAACCTTCTAGGGCCCCGGGCAGCTGCAGAAAAGCTCAGAGATCCAACTGGATCAAATTCCCCCAGGAACCTGGGGAGCAGGGACCGTGAGCCCCAGCCTCCGAGCCAGGTTGCTTTGAGGCCCAGAGAGGTCCGTGGAGGTGGCCCAGCATTTGGGGACTGTGACATCCTCTTTCCTGGCGTTTTACGTCAGCATCCCCTGAACACAGCCATCCTTTCTGGCTTCTTTTGGGGTTCTCCCAGAGACACTTTGGAGCCTGGGGTGACGGGGGACCCTACATTGGTTTCCTGTGGCTGCTGTGACAAAGTGCCCCAAACCGAGCAGCTTAGAACAACAGAAATGGGGGTGCCTGGCTGGCTTGGTGGGGAGAGCACATGACTCTTTATCTCAGGGTCGTGAGTTCGAGCCCCACATTAGATGCTGAGTTTACTTAGAAAAAGAAAGGAGGGACACCTGGGTGGCTCAGTCGGTTAAGTGCCTGACTTTGGCTCAGGTCATGATCTCATAGTTCAAGCCCCACATCGGTCTCTGTGCTGACAGCTAGCTCAGAGCCTGGAGCCTGCTTCGGATTCTGTGTCCCTCTCTCTCTCTGCCCCTCCTTCTCTCGTATTCTGTCTCTCTCTCTCTCTCAAAACTGAATAAACATGAAAAAGAAATGCACTCCTCCTACCAAAAGAAAAGTTGAAAAAGAAAACTGACCAGTCTCCACTGCCGTGTTTCTGAAGCTCTTATGGAGTTCTGAGTGTGGTTCACCAAGACTTTTACAAGTGTGGTGTTTGTGTTTGGGGACCAACACGAGGAGGCACAATGTTGGGCAAGTTTTAGTGCCGCTGGTCTACCGGTACCCAGCAAGGATTTGGAAGGGCTGCTTTGTGAGGATTTGGGGCTGGTAGGGAAGAGGTGTTGTTATACTGACCCTGACCTCAAGAGGGCGCTTGAGCTGGGAGAGACTCAGAAAGTCAGACCACACCCCTTGATTTTGTTTTTTTAGTTTTGGACCAAAGTTGTGTATTGCCTTCAGTCAAGAGTTCTTAACATTTTCTTTTCTTTTCTCTTCTTTTCTATGTTTATTTATTTTTGAGAGCGAGAGTGTAAGCAAGGGAGGGGCAGGCAGCCAGAGAATCCCAAGCAGGCTCTGCACTGTCAGCACAGAGCCTGGGCGGGGCTGGATCCCAGGAATCAAACGGAGAGATCAGACCAGAAGTCAGTTGCTCAGCTGACTGGGCCGCCCAGGCGCCCCCATGGGTTTTTAATGTTTTCTGTGCCCTAGAAGAAGGCGTGAACTTCTCAGAATTTTTTTTTGCAACTTCATATTTTGACGTAATTTCCTACTTAAATGGAAGTGGCAAGGAGAATGAAAACAATTCCTGTGTGCCCTCCACCCAGACTCACTCACAGCCCCATATACTGTTCTCTCGTTAGTATGCTCCCACTGTATGCGTCGGGGTGCTGCAGGTCATGAGTCAGGGTTCTCCAGAAAACCAGAACCAAAAAATAAGATAAAGAGGGGGGCACCTGGCTCACTCAGTCACCAGAGTGTATGACTCTTGATCTCAGGGTTGTAAGTATGAGCCCCATGTTGGGTGTGCAGATTACATAAAAAAAATAAAATCTTCCAAAAAAAAGAAGATAGGGGCGCCTGGGTGGCTCAGTCAGTTAAGCATCCGGCTCTTGATTTCTGCTCAGGTCATGATCTCTCGGGTTCATGAGTTCGAGCCCCACATTGGGCTCCGCACTGACAGTGAGGAACCTGCCTGGGGATTTTGTCTCTCCCTCTCTCTGTCCCTCCCCCACTCTCTGTCTGTTTTGCTGTCTCAGAATAACTTTTTTTTAATAGGATAAAGGAACAGGGGGAGGAGAGGGAGAAGGAGGCAAGGAAGGAGGAAGAGCCTTCAGAAACTGGCTCTGGAATCGTGGGGGCTGGCAAGCCATGGAACCCGCTACAGAATCTCTATGCCTGTGTGTGTACATATGCCTATATCTTTGCATTTCCCCCTGACTCACTAGAGAGTGTGCGGGAAATCCCATGCTTCTGACCACAGAGCAAGTAGGAAATGTGATACTGATGGAATCTGCAGTTCTTGTTGAAGTTTCACCAACGTTCCAGTAAGAAGCTTTTATCTTTTTTTTTAAGTTTATTTCTTTTGAGGGAGAGAGAGAGAGAGAGAGAGAGATCAGGAGAGGAGCAGAGAGAAATCTCAAGCAGGCTCAGTGCTGTCAGCACAGACACCCACGCGGGGCTCCATCCCGTGACTGTGAGATCTTGACCTGAGCCGAACCCAAGAGTCAGATGCTTAACCGACTAGAGGCCCCCAGGCGCCCATCACTTTTGCTTTCTGAAAAATGTTTTTGCAAATACACTTAAAAAACCTCTATTTCCCCCTTTCAACAGCATAATAAATTCATTCTTGGCTTGAAACCTGTTGATTTAATCATCTTCCTATTGGAATTAGGTAGTTTCTGACACTTTTGTTCATACCACAGTGAGCACCCACAGACATAATTTAAAAAAGAAAAGAAAAGAAAACTCAATAGAAAAATGGGCCAGGCACCTGGGTGGCTCAGTCAGTTTAGCATCTGACTTCGGCTCAGGTCATGATCTCACAGCTTGTGCGTTCGAGCCCCGCATCAGGCTCTGTGCTGATGGCTCAGAGCCTGGAGCCTGCTTCCGATTCTGTGTCTCCCTCTCTCTCTGCTCCTTCTCTGTTCATACTCTGTCTCTCAAAAATGAATAAATGTAAAAAAAATTTTTAATTAAAAGAATTAAAATAAATAAATAAATAAGCATTTAACACAATGTGGTTTTACTACACACCCACCAGAAAGGCTCCGATGAAAAAAGAAGGAAAATATCAAGTGCTGATGACAATGTGGAGCAACTGGAAATCTCAAACACCTGCCGGAGAGAGTGTAAAATGGTGCAGCCATTCTGGGCAACTACTGGATGGTATCTACTAAAACCAGATACACACATAACCAATGACCCAGCAACTACCCTCCTAGGTATTTTCCCAACAGAGGAACAAATGCGTAGAGCCAAAGAACATACGCTAAATGTTCATAATAACCAATAACTGGAAACCAACCAAAAGTCTATCAACAGTAGAGTAGATTGAGAAGTTGTATATTCACGGGGCGCCTGGGTGGCTTAGTCAGTTAAGCGTCCGACTTCGGCTCAGGTCATGATCTCACAGTTCGTGGGTTCGAGCCCTGCGTTGGGCTCTGTGCCGACAGCTCAGAGCCTGGAGGCTGTCTTTGGATTCTGTGTCTCCCTCTCTCTCTGACCCTCCCCTGCTCACACTGTCTCTCTCTCTTTCAAAAATACAAATAAAAAACATCAAAAAAGATTTTTTAATAAAAAAAATAAAAATAAATTGTATATTCACACCGTGGAATACTATACAACAGTAAAAAATGCATGCATGCAACAAACAACATGGCTGAACTCAAAGCCATTCTGTTGAATGATGGAAGCCAGACACTCAAGTGCACATACTATATAACTCTGTTTGTAAGGGGTTCAAGGACAGGGGTGCCTGGGTGGCTCAGTCGGCTAAGTGTCCAACTCTTGATCTCCACTCAGATCATGATCTCATGGTGTGTGGGATCGAGCCCCACAAGGGGTTCTGTGCTGACAGTGCAGTGTCTGCTTGGGATTTTCTCTCCCTCTCTCTCTGCCCCTCCCCCCCACACTTGCTCGCTCTCTCTCAAAATAAATAAACACTAAAAAATTATAAGGCTCTTATGGTTTACTTCTCTCTCTGTTTTTATTTTAATTTTCCTTCCTTTCCCCTATGTTCATCTTTTTTGTGTCTTTAATTATACGTATAAGTGAAATCCTATGATATTTGTCTTTCTCTGGCTCACCTATTTCTCTTAGCATAATACACTCTAGTTCCATCCAAGTTTTAGCAGATACCTTTCTGTGTTCTTTAGGGGCAAAGTCAAGGTCATGTAGCATTTAGCCAGAGGGATCACAACAGGGTAAGCACCACACGTAGGAATTACAGGAAGCCATACAAGCGTCTGGTGCCTCAGGGACCTTGAGTCTTCAACTTATTTCTTGCCTCTTCTGTGTCTTCTTCTTCTCACCTAATTCACCTTCTCTCAGAAACACGGTGAAGTTTCTGACACTTGGGGGAAACATGAAACAAAACATGCTCTTGGCCCTCCAACAGCATCTCAATGTTGATGACTCTGCTTCACCTGAACAACCAAGCTTCCGGGAGGAGTTTTCTCATTCTCTGAAGAGACAGGGACACCAGGCTTCTAGACCTCCCCTTTACTATGTTCTCTTTAGTTGCTGTACTAAGGTGTAACTGACACATAGTGAATGTACAAAGCTTAAAGGTTCATCTTCATGACCTCTTACATACGGAAACCCAAGTACCACCACACAGGTCAAGAAATACAGTGTTTCCAGCGCCTCACAGGCTTCTCGTGCTCCCTCCTTGTTAATATCTCCGTCTAGTGGGCATTCAGCTCAGTGACTGTGGATGAGTTTTGAAGACTTATAAATAAAGCCCACGGTACATGAATACTGTTATGTCTGTCTTCTTTTGATAATCATTATTGCTCTGAGGTTCGTCATGTGGTTGCAAATTCGGAGTCCTTTCTTACTGTGCAGTGTCTCAGAGAATGAATGGATTACATATACCCATGGTGGTATTATTTGGCTTGGGCTCCATTTTTTAGAATATTGTGAAGAACACAACTATGAATATTCCTTTTTTAAATTTTATTTATAGTTTATTGTCAAGTAGGTTTGCACAAAACACCCAGTGCTCTTCCCCACCAACTATGAATATTCTTGATATTTTTGTTGGGTGTAAGCACACAATGCTGCTGGGAATATGCAAACGAGTGGACTGGCTGGGTCATGGTCTAGGATATGATTAGCTTCAGGAGAAACCACCGAACAGGTTCAGAGGAACTGCACCATTTCACACTCCCACTGTCCTGACAGCTGTCCAGACTGGAGAGCAGGGGACATCTTCCCCTTTACTCTCTGAGAGCCGGTAGGGTTTCCCAGCACTGCGGTTCTGAAAATGTTCTTCCTCGCGTTACGGTCGACATCTTGACTGGTAATAATATAATATAATAGTATAATAATGATAACAGATATTGGTGTAGAGTTTGCTGAACATTTGCCATGTACTGGGCTGGTTGGTTTATAGGAGTTTTCTCAGGTAACACTGTTAGGAACGTTTTCTGTGTCCTCCCAAAACTGGTATGATGCAACCCTAGCCCCCAGGACGATGATACGTGGAGGTCAGAATTTGGGGAGATGAGAGCATGAGGGTGGAGCCCCCATGATGGGATTGGGGTCCTCATAAGAAGACAGAGGGAGACCATGGTCTTTCCTAGATGTGGGTGTGCTGGGAGAGGAGGGAGAACACCCTGGGGTCTCTTCTCATAAGGACACTAATCCTATCAGATCAGGGCCCTATGCTTATGACCTCACTTAACCCGAATTGCTCGTATAAAAGGCCCTATCTTCAAATTCACATTGGAGGTTAGAATTCCAACACATGAATTTTGGGGGAACACACACATAACAAGATTTGGTTCGGGGATAAATATAGGGCTATTCATATATTCTGGTTTTTCTTGTGTCATTTTTGGTAATTTGAACATTTCAAGGAATGTTTTCACTTCATCTAATTATTCTACATTTTAAAATTGTTTCATCTTAAAATGGTAAGTTTTATGTTATATACATTTTACCGTAGTAAGTAAGGCTAAAAAATAAATGGAAGATACATACATATTTTTTTACGTTTGTATCTTCCTCACTCAGTGCTCATCACCACAAGTGGAATACTTAATCCCAATCACCTGTTTAATGTGGGGGACCAGCCCACACACCCCAGTCGAAAGGTCTCGAGTAGGGGGTTGGTGTCGGCGCAATATCGATAGGAAAGAAGACAGACAAGACACACAAGACAGACAACGCGAATGGTGGAAAAGCCACATTTTATTAAGATAGCCAGGGTCTTATGTACCATGGGTGATTACATCATTTCTTTAATGGTTACATAGTTCAAGGTCTTTGAAGTAAAGACATGCTCCGGAAAGGGTCATGCTTAACAGGACAGGTGTAAATAACAGGAATAATCAAGTCATTGCAAGAGAGGGATTCCCTAATAATAGTCTGGCTCCAAGCATGAGATGAGCCTGAAGAATTCTATGAGGAGATTTACATTTCCTAAGGCCCCTCATCAGTTATGCACGGGCAAGATGCAAATCTTTTGATAAGCAAATCTTTTGGCAGAGGATTGTGCTCACTCCTAACAGCAGACAAAGAGCTAGAAAGCAAAGGAAGGGGAGGGCTGGAGCCACTGACTGACCCAAGTTGATTCAAAGCCCAAAAGTATATGCCTCTTTGCAAAGCAATGAGAAAATCATAGGAGGAACAGAAGCCACATGTGC
>PISW01017230.1:0-11588 GCA_004023785.1 Mungos mungo
TGTTACTGGGTGGGGGGAGGGAGCTGGGGCTCCCACAGAGAGGTCTCTCCTGCCGCGTGCCCTCCGTCACCTGTGGGAATGGCCTTTGTTTGTTGCGTTTCCCCTTTCATGGACGGGGCAGCGGGCCAGGAACGGGAGAGGAGGGAGGCCCCCATCAGGACACGTCCGAGTGGCTCCGGGTCCGGGAAGCCGGGGCCGCCACCACGGCGCATGGGAACGCCGGAAAGGGACAGAGGACGTCTGAACACACAGAGAGGCTCTCTCTGCACGGGCTGGGGGGCCGCTCACTGCCCTGCAGGACTTCAAGGAAATGCTGCTGTGACCCAGTTTGTGTCTCAAGGCGGCCCCCGAATGCTGCTGCCAGGACTCGCGCTGGGAGAGCCAGCAGCCCTCTGTTACTAAGTCCGTCTCCTGCGGCCTTCTACACCCTGGAAACAAGGCGGAATGACAGTAACTGCCCCAACTGGGAAATCGCGTCTTTTTCACGTTGAGTGATTGCCTGCAGCGTCGGACTGTTGCGCCTGCGCCCTCCCCGGCCCTGGCCCTTTGCTGGGGCCGGCCTGGGGCCCGAGTTCCTCGGGCGGTTTCCAGGGCAGCCTGCGGTGTTCTGCGCCCCCGGGCCGCACAGGAAGGAGAGGCAGCTGCTCCTCAGGCGCTGGGTTCACTTCCTGGCCCGGCCCGGCCCTGGGTGCTTTCCCGGGCGTGTGTGGAACCCGCCCCCCGCGGGGGCCCCAGGCTTCCGCATCCCCGCTCAGGAGGAGCGGAGGTGCCTCCCCAGAGCTGCGGCCACGCACCTGCCGTGTCCGTCTTCCGGGGGACAGGCCACCTCTCTCTGGCCCTGGCTCTGGGCTCCGTGTCGCGGTCGGTGAGGCAGGTGCGGGGACTGGGCCCAAGGAAGAGCGTCTGGGCTTGTTTGTTTACTGGCGCTCTGCTCTCTCTGGTGAATCTCAGGGGGACTCCAGTCTGTGAAGAGGGAAGAGGAAGGGGTGTTTGGGGCCCGGGACGAGACCCTCCGGGAATGCGTCTTCCGGGACCCCAGGGCCGAGGCGGCGGGGGGCTCGTGCATCCTACTTGACATCTTGTTACTCTGCACCCCTTTCCAAGATGTGTTCCCGCTGGGGGCAGGCACTCGGTCCTGCCGTCTGTCGTGCCCAGAGCCCGTGGCACTCGCCATGTGGCGGTACCTGGGAACCAGGAGGTGGGACTCCGTGGTCACGGTAGCTTCTGGCCGCCTTCCCGTGGCCGGCCCACGCCTCCTGTCTCCCAGCGCCCCTCCTGCTTTGCCTGCTCAGAACCCCGCTCCAGCTGCGTGCAGTGCTGGGGGCCAGAGCCACGGTCCCCGGAAGGACACACGGCCGTTCCTTCTCCGTATCGCATGGGGTGCTCTTCTCAGAGTTGGTGAGCCGTCTGCGTGGCGAGAGCCCAGGCCTGTGGGCCCCGCTCCTTGACCTCGGCTCCCTCCTCGGTGCTCAGTGCGCCCCACAGACCCCCGGCCAGGCCCCTCACGTCCGCCCTCCTCTGACTGGAAGCACCTTTGCCTCGCCGTCAGTGGTGAGCGGGCCGCTCCGAGCCGCCCTCGCAGAGGCCTCCGGCACCGCCGGCGCCAGGGGCTTCGATAAAGGGCAGCGTGGGGCTGACTGTGTCCAGCTGACTTCTGTCCGCAGACCTGCCCTGTTCTCAGAAGGGGGTCATGTGGGAGACCCCAAAATACTTGTAGTTGGGTAAGTTTTTTTCAAAAGTTCAAGGTTTATTGGAGTACCCAGGTGGCTGAGTCATTTTAAGCGTCTGACTCCTGATCCTGGCTCAGGTCACGATCTCAGGGTTCGTGAGTTTGAGCCCATGTTGGTCTCTGTGCCGACAGTGTGGAGCCTGCTTGGGAGACTCTCTCTTTCTCAAAAATAAATATGCATTTTAAAAAAGGCTCTTAAAAAAAAAGTCTTTATTATGGGAAGTTTTCTGCAAAGAGAGAGCACTGTAATACGGTCCCCACGTGTGGGCGACCCCACAGTTGCTACTTCCTGGACCTGTGGGATTCCACAGACACCCCTCCCCACTTTGTGTTATTTGAAGCAAATGTTATTATTGCTTAAATAACCAACTATAGTTATTTTGAAGCGAATCCCAGGGAGCATACTGTTTGAGCGTTCAGTATTTCAGAAGCTTGCATTTTAAAGCTAGTCTGGAATTGACTGTGTCAGTGCTCCGGTCTGTGACTTCACCGAGCCACCCCCCTGGGACGTGCATGCCTGTTGGCTCAGGGTCACGACTGAGGGTCGTGATTGCAGAAATTCGCAAGCTGTGCTCTGAACTTTGCGTTTCCGCCCCGCTGGCTCATCCTGGGGGTCGTTCCTGCCGGTGCAGGTGAGGGCACCTCGGCCACAGCTCGGTGCGTTTACCGCTCTGCGTGACAGCGGAGGGGACCCTGGCTCTCTCATCCTGGGCAGCTGGTGCTTGGAGACCTGTTACAGCCTTCCTGTGACAAACATGGAACCGCTTTAGGTGACAGCAGTGCAGAAGCGGGAGGCCCCCCACAGGTTGCACTTCGGTCCAGTTTACGTTAAAAGCCCCTGTGACGGATGGAGCTCCGCGTGGACCCTGTGAGGAACTGACCTTTGTTTGCCTGTCTTTCAGATGTAATTTACCCGCACCCAGATGCCTCCGCAGAAAAAGCCAGAAATGTCCTCGCCGTGGAAACCGTCCCCGGAGAGCTGGAGCAGGCAGCCGCAGGGCACCCCAATTCCATTAATTTCTCTTTCAAACAGTGGGGCACTGAGCTCAAGTGAGTCTTTGGAAAGCAACATATGAAACTGAAAATGGGTTATTTCTGATGATGTTATAATTTTATATATGAAATTGTAGAGCTACCTTACGTTTATGAAGGCCTTCTGTCATTGGCGAGGTCCTCTTGGGTCCTAGGTGGTTTTTCTAGCTTGTGGAGGGCGCCCGTTATGTGCTGCACACGGCGCCACACGTTTTCACGCCTGTGGTTTAATTCGCTGGATCCTGCGAGGTCGGTCGTATGGTCGAGCCTGCGGAAGCAGAGCCCTGCTCGGGGAGAGTCCTCGTCTGGCTGTCCGGGCGCCCGGGCTGCCCAGCTGAGCGTCTTCCCGGGGCGCCAGCCCCTTTCCCAGCCCCGGGGTGGCCCCTGGGTGTGGGCTCCGTGACGAAGAGGGAGGTGTTTGTGTCTTTAAGAACTGCCCCGTTGAGTTAGGGTTCGCGGACCGTGCAGTGGGTCCGTGTAAACGTACAGCGCGCCGGTCCTCGGTGCGTCCTCTCGGCCGGCAGCCCCGCCGCGGTCAGCCACCGGGCAGGGGGGCCACAGGGCAGGAGGGCCACAGGGCAGGAGGGCCACAGGGCAGGGGGCCACCTGGGAGGAGGGTCGCCTGTTGTCCTGCAGCCCTGCTGACCGCTAACCCACTTTCCGTGTCTGTGGTTTCCTTGCCCTGGGAGTTTCTTGTAGATGGCCTGGCTTCTCCCCCCGAGCGCGTGGTTTTCCCGGTCTGTGTTCTGGGAGGTGTCGGCACTTCATTGCTCTTTATGGGGGACAAGCGCTCCGTTGTCCGGATAGAGCGCCTTCTGTGTGTCTGCACGTCAGGTGACACACGTGTGGCTGGTTCTCTCTGTGGCTGCTGTGACCAGCGCTGCCGTGAGCACGGGGTGCACGTGGGGACGCGTGTTGGTCCCTGGAGGGTACGTCCCCGGGAGCAGAGCCGCCGGCTCGTCTGGGAACTCTGGGCTCACCTGAGGGCCTGCCCGGCGTTGCCACCTCGCCCCCCGCGCACGTCCCCTCCTCGTGGCTCTGCCGTCGCTGGTGGTCAGGTGCAGTCTCAGCGTTGTGACCACGGATACGGAGCATCTGCTCATGTGCTCAGCGGCCACTTGCGGATTTTCGGAAAGACCTCTGCTCAGGTCCTCGGTCCGCTTCTTAATTGCGTTGTGGTCTTTTTTGAAATTTTTAATTTAAATTTTAAATTTTTAAATATTTCATTTACTTTTGAGACAAAGAGCACAAACCCGGGCGGCGGGCAGAGAAGGGAGACAGAGGATCCAAAACGGGCTCTGTGCCGACAGCAGAGAGCCCGATGTGGGGCTTGAACTCACAAACCACGAGACCATGACCTGAGCTGGTCAGACACCCAACCGACTGAGCCCCCAGGTGGCCTTTTGGTTTTTGTCATACTTTTTTTAGGGCAGCTTTAGGGCTACAGACAAACCGAGAGGAAGCTGGAGATCCTCATACACCCCTTTCCCCGCACGTGTGTGTCTCCGGCCCCGAGCTCAGAGCGTGGTGCCAGGTCTTCTTCCAAGGACGAGCCTGCAGTGACGCCGTCACGACCCAGAGGCCACGGCGTCCCTTCGGGCTCACGCGTGGTGTGCGAGCCGCGGGTCTGGACGCACAGGGAGCGACGCGCACCCCGCAGAGGGTCGTGCGGAGCGTCTTCTCTGCCTCCAGGTTCTCCGTCTCCTGCTTACTAATCTCGCGTGCCCACGTCGCTGGCAGCTACCGGTCCGCCTGGGTCCGTGTCCTGTTCGTCCGCAGCGTCGGTGTCGTGGGGCCCGCAGAGCATCGGCCTTTAGACTGGCTTCTCGCATTTCCGTTCCCTTCGCGTCTTTCCAGCGCCGCGGCTCCCTTGTCTTTCGTGCCGAGTGACATTCCGTCGTCTAGATGTTTCCCAGTCCTCTCCCCGCCGGAGGACCCCTTCGCTGCTCCCGGGTGTCGGCGGCTGAGCGGGGCTGCGGTGGACACCGAGCGCCGGTTTTCATGGACAGAGGGTCTCGGCTCCTTGGGGGAAGTGCCGAGGAGTGTGGTCGCCAGGCTGCACGTCACAGTCCGTGCGCGTCAGCGAGAGACTGGCCAACTGTCCTCCCGAGGGGCCGCCCCACGCCGCGTCCCCGCCGGCCCGGGGGCCCCTGACGCCCCGCGTCCCCATCAGCGTCTGGTGGTGTCGCGGTTTCCGAGTTTGGCCGTTCTTCTAGACGTGTGGTGGTGGCTCGACACGTTTTCGTTTGAACCCTGACGACATGTGACGTGGCCTTGGTGTCGTGTACCCTCCTCGGTGGGGCGTCTGGTGAGGCCTTCGGCCCGCTTCTTAGCTGGGTTGTCCGTTTTCTTATTGTCGAGTTCAAGCGTTCTTTGTATATTTTGGATAAGGGTCCTGTGTCAGATGTGCCTTGTGGAAGTGTCCCCCCCCCCCGGTCTGCGGCGTGTCTTCTCATTCTCTGACCGTGCCTTTTCCCAGAGCAGATGGTTTGAATTTTAGTGAAGTCCAGTTAATCATTATTTCTTTCATGAATTGTATCTTCGGTGTTGTGTCTAAGAAGGCGTCACCACACCCAGGGTCACCTGGATTTTCTCCTCTGTGACCTTTGCACATGGGCGTCCAGCGGCTCCAGCCCCGTCTGTTGGAGGAACTGTCTTTGCTCCTTTGTCAAAGATCAGTGGACTGTTTTTATGGGCATTTGTTTCTGAGTTCTCGATTTCGATTTCGTGCCATGAATGTATCTGTTCTTTCTCCAACATCACACTGCTTGGATACTGTAGCTGTACACTGTGCTCAGTCTCGAAGTCCCCGCGGCACCGGTCCTCCAGCTTCGGTCCTCGTCAGTGTCCTGAAGAGTCTGGGTCTTTGGCCTCTCTCCAGTACACTTGAGAATCCGTTTGTCAATCGCCACAGAATAACATGCTGGGATTTTTTTAAATGGCTTTTTTTTTTTTTTTTTTTTTGAGAGAGAGAGAGACAGACAGACAGAGACAGACAGCACGAGCAGGGGAGGGTCAGAGAGAGGGGGAGACACAGAATCTGAAGCAGCTCCAGGCTCTGAGCTGTCAGCACAGAGCCTGACACGGGGCCAAGCCCACGAACCGTGAGATCCTGACCTGAGCCGAAGCCGGACACTTAACTGAGTGAGCCCCCAGGCGCCCAGCATGCTGGGATTTTGACTGGGGTTTAGTTGTGTGGACAGATCCGCTGGGAAGAACTGACCTCTGGGCTGCACTGAGTGTCCCTGCCCGTGAACGTGGAACCTCTCCCCACTGTCTTGTTGTGCTTCGATTTCACTCTCAGCCCCATAGTTTTCTCATAGGTATTCTCTGCTTTTTTAGGGTTACGTCTAAGTATTTCATTTGCTTGGGTGCTAATGTAAATGGTAACGTGTTTTTGATTTCAAATTCCACTTGTCCATTGACGGCAGATAGGAAAGCAGTGTCCTTTGTATACTGGCCTTGTGTCCTGCAGCCTCGCTGTAATCAGTTATTAATTTCAGGAGGTTTTTTTTATTCAGAGTTTTTTAAATATATATTTTACTGTTTATTCATTTTTGAGAGACAGAGACAGCATGAGCAGGGGAGGGGCAGAGAGAGACAGAGACACAGAATCCGAAGCAGGCTCCAGGCTCTGAGCTGTCAGCACAGAGCCCAACGTGGGGGCTTGAACTCACAAACTGTGAGATCATGACCTGAGCTGAAGTTGGGACACTTAACTGATTGAGTCACCCAGGCGCCTATTCTTTCAGAGTTTTTACATAGATGCTTACGTCACCTTGAACAAAGACCATTTTGTCTTTCTTCCCAATTTATATACCTTTAGTTTCTTTTTCTTGCCTTATTATGTTAGCAAGGATTTCTGGTACAGTCTTGAAAAGGAGTAGTGAGAGGGAACGTCTTGTTCTGTACCTGATCTTAGTGGGACAGCTTTGAGCTGCTGCCGCTTCTTCTTCTTTTTTTTTTTTTTTTATGTTTTATTTTTGAGAGAAAGACAGCACGAGCAGGGGAGCAGGGTCATACAGAGAGGGAGATAAAGAATCCAAAGACAGGCTCCAGACTCTGAGCTGTCAGCACAGAGCCCGACATGGGGCCCAACTCCATGAACCACGAGATCATGACCTGAGCTGAAGTCAGACACTTAACTGACTGAGCCCCCCTGGTGCCCTGAGCTTCTTAATTCTGGTGTTAGCTGTAGGATTTTTGTGGATGGTGTTTATCCAGTTGAGAAAGTTCCCTCTATTTCTAGTTTTCTGAGAATTTTTATCATGAATTGTTGTTGCATTTTGTCACATGCTTTTTCTGGATCTAGTAATATGAATTTATGATGTGATTTTTCTTTTTTGGTATTTTCATGTGATGGATTACACTAATTGATTTTTGAATGTTGAGTGAACTTGCATAGTGGGGATAAATCCCATTTGGTTGTGGGATATAATTCTTTTTATATATTGTTGGATTTGATTTTCTAATATGTTGTTGAGGATTTTTGCATCTGTGTTCATGAGAGACATTGGTCTGTAGTTTTCCTGTAATGTCTTTTTGTGATGTTGGTATTAGGGGAATTCCTAACAGAATGAGTTAGGAAGTATTTCCTCTGCTTCTATCCTCAGAAAGGAATTGTACAGAATTGGTATAGCTTTTTCCTTAAATGTTGCGTAGACTTCACTAGTGAACCCATCTGGGTCTGGTGCTTTCTGTTTGGGAAGGTTATTATCGGTTCAATATTTTTAAGAGATCTAGGATTATTCAGATCGTCTATTTTTTTATTCTTGTGTGAATTTTAGCAGATTGTGTCTTTCAAGGAATTGTTCCCTTTCATCTAGGTTATCAGATTTGTGGACCGGTTGTGAGTAGTGTTTCTTCATTACCCTTTTATATCCGTGAGATCTGTGATGATGTCTCCTCTTTCGTTTTCGAGGCTTTCCGAGTCAGTTGAGCTTTTCAGAGGACCAGCTTTTGGCTTCATTGGTTTTCTCTGTTGATTTCCTGTTGACAATTTCATAGGCTTTTGTTCCACTTGTTATTTCTTTTCTTCTGCTTATTTTTGGATTTAATGTGTCCTTTTTTTTAGTTTCTTAAGGTGGCAACATAGATCATTGATTTTAGATTTTTCTTCCTTTCTACAGTGTGCACTGATTTTGCTGCATCCCACAACTTTTGGTATGATATGTTTCTGTTTTCATTTAGTTTAAAACATTTTACATTTCCCTTGAGTTTTTTTCTTTGATCTCTGTGTTATCTAGAAGTGTGTTATTTATTCTCCATGTATTTGGGGGTTTTCCGGTTTATTTCTGCTATTGATCCTGGTCCAGTCCCCTGTGGTCTGAAGGCAGGTGTAGGGTTTCTGTTCTGTGTATCTGTGGGGCAGTGTTTCGTGGCTGGAATGCGGTCTGTCGTGGTGAATGTCCCGTGACCTCAAGAGGCACGTGCAGCCTGCTGGCTCTGGACAAAGGAGTCTGCAGATGTCGGTCACATCGTGGTGAGTGATGGTTGTTAAGTTCAGGTAAGCCCTTCCTGCTTTTCTGCTGCTGGATCCTGTCATTTCTAAATTAAAAACATTTTTTTTTATTTTTGAGAGCGAGAGGGAGACACAGTCTGAAAACAGGCTCCAGGCTCCACGCTGTCAGCACAGAGCCCGACGTGGGGCTCGAACCCATGAGCCGTGAGATATGGGACCTGAGCCGAAGTTGGATGCTTAACCGACTGAGCCCCCAGGAGCCCCTGGGTCCTCTCGTCTCTGACCCAGGGCGCCAGTGTCTCAGGCTCAGTGA
Organism: Mungos mungo; assembly: GCA_004023785.1. Lineage (NCBI taxonomy): Eukaryota > Metazoa > Chordata > Mammalia > Carnivora > Herpestidae > Mungos > Mungos mungo. The sequence goes on from PISW01017230.1 coordinate 8,536, forward strand.
TGTGCTGCTCTGTTTCTCCTGCGGTTTGGTGCCATTCGGGTGTTTGCGCTAAGAACCGTCGTCTTTGCGGAGACCTGACCTCTAGTTGTGAAATGCCCTCATCATCCCTCACGACTTCCCTTCCTTTGAGGTCGGCTCTGTCTGAGATTCAAACAGCTGCTTCGGCGTTCCTTTGATTCGGTTAGCACAGTGTGTTTTTCTCCGTTGACTTTTCATCCATACGTGTCTGTAGTTAAAGCGGGCTCCTGGAGACAGCCTGCTGTTACGTCCTGTTTGTGTCTTCCATTCTTCCTCTGCGTTTTGTGGTTTTGGGTTATTTTCTTAGGTGATCTCAGTGTGCAGCGTGGGGCTTGAACTCACGACCTCAAGATCCTGAGTCATGCGTTCCAGACAGCCAGAGGGGCGCCTGTTCCTCTTGTTTTCATCAAGTATTTTCATAGCATTCCATTTTCTCTCTTTCCTCACAGATAAGTTATACTTTTTTTTATGGTTTTTATTTATTTTTGAGAGGCAGAGACAGCGAGAGCAGGGGAGGGTCAGAGAGAGAGGGAGACACAGAATCTGAAGCAGGCTCCAGGCTCTGAGCTGTCAGCACAGAGCCCGACGCGGGGCTCGAACCCGTGAGATCATGACCTGAGCTGAAGCCGGACGCTCAACCGACCGAGCCACCCAGGCGCCCCCAGTTATACTTCTTTAACTTTTTTTTCAGTGGTTGCCCTGGAGTTTGCACTGAGCTGCCCCACAGGTGGGTGGGTGCCTCAGACAGCGAAGCCGCCTCACTTCCTGTCTCTGCGTCGCCTCCATCAGTGCGTGTAGGGCGCACCGCACACACCTCAGCGAACGCGTCACTGGCGCTCCTATTTTGAATGAGCTCTTATCTGGTGGATCAATAAGAATACGAAAAACTAGGTTTTGTATTTGACTTCCCCTCCCGCATCTTCCGGTCTGAGTTTCCGACCTGTGTTGTTTTCCTTCTGTCTAAAGAACTGAACCTTCTCGTGCAAAGCAGGTGCGCTGGCAACAAGTTCGCTCCGTTTCTGTTCATCTGAGCAAGTCTGCTCCCCCTTCGTTTTGAAGGCTGATCGCGGAGCGCAGCTCCAGCCCGATGGTTTCCTCTCCAGACCTGGTACTTCCCTCCACTCACGGCTGGCTGGCATGGTTTCTGAGGAGGCGGCGATGTGGGTCAGTGTGTGTTTTCCTCGGACGTCTCTCTGGGTTTTTCTCCACCTTCGGTTTTCTGCAATTTGGGAATGTCACGCCAAGTTGCGGTTTCTTGAGGTTTATTTTGCTGGGTGTTCTCTGAGCTTCACGGAGCTGTGGTTCGGTGTCTGACATTAATTTGGGGACATCCTGCTCCCGTCTCTCTGGCGTCCCCTGGTGCACTTGCCCCTCGCTCCGCGGACGGTCTGTCCTTCCCCCTCTACCCCGTCCTCCGACACGCCCTCCAGCCCCTGGCTCTCTCCTCAGCCCTGTCCGTCCACGAACAAGCCCTTTAGGAGCACTTGTCACTTCTCTCGTGGCCTTATTTTCGTCTCTGTCATTTCTTTCTGGCTCTTCCTCGGGGTCTCTGTCTCTGCTCACATGGCCCACCTGTCCCTGCGTGCGGTGCGCTCTGCCCGCCGGAGCCCTTAGCGTGTGGCTCTGAGAGGTGTTAAATTCTGGTCGGGGTGTCCAGCGTCCCTGCCTGGCTGGTTCTGCTGCTGCTCACTCTGCACATCAGGTCATTTGGCCTCCTGATGGGCGCCGTCACTGTTGACGGCGGGGAAGCCGTACGGGGCGGTGGGAGCTGCCGCGGAGGCCCCTCGTGATGCGGTGACGCGCGGACGGAGGGCGCGTCTTCGCCCGGGCCCCTGCACCCTGGGCCCACGGGGTCTCTCCGTCCTCCCCTCCCCCGTAGGCGGATGGGATGGTAAGGGGGTGGGGCTGGGTGGGGCCCCCGTGACACTGCCCCAGCCCAGCAGGGGGGCTCTGGCTGACCAGGTGCCCCTGGGCGCAGGCCTTGTTGGGAGTGGGGTGTTCTGGAGTCTCCAGAACGTTCCTTCCTGTCTCCCTGTGAGAAGCTGAGGGGACTTCTCCCATTTTCTCTATGGGACCGTGGTGCGCCCCCATCTTGGGGGCAGCAGTGGCCCCGGGTCCCCCATCCCTTGAGGACCCGAGGGGAAGTGTTTCTACTCATCAACTCCACCTTGGTGGTGGCTGTGGAACCCTGGGGCCAGGGTGTGTGTGGAGGGCCAGGCTGCTGTGGATCCCCTGGGGCCACATGCCATTGGTCAGGCTTTCGGGGTGGGGGCCGGCCACAGGCCCTGCGCACGTGGGGGGACGCATTTCACACGGTGGCCCCTTTCTCCTTTCTACCCTTTTGTTTAAGTTCAGAATAAAGGGAAACGTCTTCTCGGTGTGTGTCAGTCAGAAGGTGGTGGCTCACACAGACCCCGAGGGGTGTGGTGGTGCCGGGGGGGAGGGGGGGGGCGGGGCACAGCTGTGACTGAGCCGTGACAGAACCGCCGTCCACAGGGAACCCTTCTATGGAGCGCCTTTAACGACCACAGAAACCATACTCCTGCATTGTAAGCGAAAGGCTTGAGGATTACACGTATTTGTATAAATTCAGAATGGCGCTGTATTCAGAATGTGGTCACGGCTTCCAGGACAGACCCCAGCCGGCGTCCCGCCACCGGCTCCCTGTGAAGCTGCATCTGAAGGTGCGGGAGTGCGTGGGGCCGACGCTGGCTTCTAGGACTCGCCTGTGTCCTTGTTCGTGTCAGGGAAAGACTTAGTGAGCCTGTATGTACGAAGGGGAATTGGTTTTTTTAATCATTTATTTCTGAGAGAGAGAGAGAGACGCGCTCAGAGCCTGAGTGGGGGAGGGGCAGAGAGCGGGGAGACACAGGATCCGAAGCAGGCTCACATGCACGAACTGGGAGGCCATGACCTGAGCTGAGGTCGGACCCCCAATTGACTGAGCCACCCAGGCCCCCCAGGAATTTTTTTGTATTAGAGAGAAGAATACTTGGGGACATTTGATAAAAGTCACTAAGATACTGCCATCAGGA
>PISW01017231.1:0-10918 GCA_004023785.1 Mungos mungo
TCGCTGTCATGCACACTTTGGCTTGTTTCTTGGTGTAGCCCTAAGAAGGAAAACAGACAGACAAACACAGAGGGAACAGTAACACACAAACGCACAGACAAATCAAACAAACAAACACATTAAAAGGGGGAAAGAAAATAAAGAGAATGGAGAGGAAAGAGACGAAAAGAGGAGAAGAAGAAAAGAAAAAGAAAAAAAATAAAGGGGGTCAGAGACAACAAAGGACAGTGGACAGTCTAAAAGTGTATGACCTTTTGAGGGGAAAGGTACAGATAAGATATAGAAGAATATATCTGGATTGCAAGAAGGTAAAAAAAAAAAAAAGGAGAAAGGAGAAAGGAAAATAAGGAGTAAAAATTTTTTAAAATTTAAGTAAAAAAAGTAATAATATTAAAAAATACGTACAGAAAAAGGAGAAAAGAAAAAAATGAAGAAAAAGAAAGAAAAAAATTAATGAAAAACAAAAACAACAACAACAACAAGAAAAAAATCAGCAGCTCCCCCTCGTGGATAGGCGTGGTTTGGTGTGGTAGGTCTCGGAGGCTGCTCTCAGAGGCTCCGCCTTGGTGTCTGAAGAGATTAGATAGGCGGCACGCCAAGCTATGCTGAACTACGAACTGTAGGCCACTCTAACGAGTCTGATCTCCTTGTGCCGTGTTTGAGCCGAGTTGTATTTTCCAGGCCCACCTCGGTTCAAAGTTTCAGTCCATGCACTTTTATGCTACCACAGATGAGATGTATTTGCTTTGGTGACTGGTTTCTTAGGGGGAGGAATCAGTTTGTCTTGGCTCAGGCAGGGATTTCGGCTGCCCCTGCCTAAGGTGAAATGCGCAGCAGGAGGTGAAGTGCGTGCCATCACAGGCCCAACCCCCAGCCGGGATCGCATTCCCGTTGGGGGAGGAATGAGTCCGCAGCTGTTGCTGGAGGCGCCGGGAGCTGCTGGAAATGAGCTGGGAGCTCCTGCAGCCTGCGTGCGCACCCAGGTCTCCACCGTTGCCAACTCCCTGCTGGGATCGCGCAGAGGTGGGGGCTATTTTTTCCCTGCTGGAACCCGGGATTCAGGATTTGTGCGGCTAATGCTGGGGGCGAGATGCGCTGTGTAAATGAGGTGTGTGCTCCCACTCCCAAAACCGAGGTCGAAGTGAACACCCCTGACACCACCGCTGCCGCGGCTGTCGACTCCTTGCCAAGATGGAGCAGGGCTGGAAGCTGTTCTTTCCCTTGCACCACCTGAGTTCGGGATTTAGGCTACCCAGCAGTTATCTATGGAGTGAGCCTCTCTCTCCAAGCGCAGTTAAGTGTTCTTTACCTCTTCTCCAGAGACAGTTCTATGAGCGTGTTCGGTCTCTCTATCTCTTCCCTTTGTCTCTCGGACTCTGCGCGCTTGCCCCGAGTTGGGGGTGTTCTCCTCTACCTGTCTCAGGCCCGCCCGTTTTCCAATCTCTCCAGGTCGCACTCACTCTCTCAGGTATCCTTCAGGTTCTCTTCCTTCTGGAGTCCGTATTTTCTCCTTCTGCTCTTGCAGATGAGAGTAATGTCCTTCTCAGTTCAATCGATGGGACAGATGAAGTTTACAGAGCTCCCTTCCTCTCTGCCATCTTGTCTCCTCCCCCTTTTATTTCTACTCACACTTTAAAAAGGAAGGAGACGGTAAGAAAGTCAGCAGCTCAGCCACAGAGCTGGAAGACCTGGGACTCTGTCTGAGCCCTGGGCGGGGGACTCACAGAGACTGTGCTCCATTTCTAGATGGTGCTCTGGTGGTGGGAGGGGGTGGGGCAAGCAGGATCTTTCTCTTCCTTCAGGGGTGTGCTCCTTTATTCATGTATTACTGTCTTGTCAGTTTTAATTCTTTGTAGATGATGTTTTTTGTATGTTACATGGCATTTTAAGGTGTTCTCAGAGGAGTACTTGTGCACACAATCTGGCCTACCTGCCTCAGAGATGGAAATTCAAAGAGAAAATAGTTCAGTGAAAAGATGACTGGTCCTACAGTGAAAAGATGACTGGTCCTCAAGTAGAGAGCAGAACCCGAGTCTTAATTATAGTCTGAGGTTGATATGTAATGTGTTAGAGATTTTATACTAGTTTATCTTTTGGAAACATCACTCCAGCTCATATGAGAGAATCCAGTAAATAATCACAAATATCCAAAAATAAAGATGTCACATGGCAACCCTCACCCCCCTGTCACCCACGTTCTCTCCCAAAATCCACCACAGTGAGCCATTTCTCCTTTCTCCTACCCCAAAATACATCCATGCAAATATGTCTACTGTTATATCCATAAAGAAGCTCAGGCCAGAGACTGGGAGAAAATATTTGCAAATCACATGTCTGATAAAGGACTTGTTTTATAATATCCATAAAACCCTTAAAAAGTAATAATAAGAAAACAATTCATTAAAAAACTGAGCAAGAACCTGAGCAGGCAGCTCACCAAGAAGACTCGCTCATGGCGAACAAGCACACGGGAAGGTCTCAGCGGCAGGTGTCGTTAGGGAAATGCACAGGGGACAACAGTGATCTCCCTTCATACTCCTGTCAGATGGCGGGAATCCAAACACTGAGAATACCAAGTGCTGACCAGGACCAGGAGCAACAGAAAGCCTCAGTCTCCAAGGGCAGGAATACAAAACAGCACAGTCACTGTGGGCATCAGTCAGCAGTTTCTTATAAAGCCAGACACAGACTAAGCACGCAAGCTGCTGACCCCTCTCTGAGGTGTTTACCCCACTCACTAGAGACCTCCTGTTTGCACAACAACCTGCAGGCGCATTTTCATAGTGGGACAGCCCTTGACTGTGGGCTGCGCGTGGTGACTTCCTTCCAAAGAGTGCTTTATAGAAAGGGACAAAGCATTAAAAGGAACCTCACAGGGTGAGTCTGGGCAAGACGACCTTAGCCAGGAGGTGAAGGTTAACTTTGTCTCTATGCACTTGTAATGTGATGTTGAGAATGGCCCATCCAGCTGTGATTTTCCCAAACCCCATAGCCTCAGTCAGCCTAATTCACAATATACCTGAAAGTTCTCCTCAAACATAAAAAAATAAGAAAAGAAAAACAAAAAAGAAAGATGAAAGAAAGAAGGAAAGGAAGAAAGGAAGGAAGAAAGAAAGAGAAAGAGAGAAAGAATGAAAGAGAAAGTCTGGGAAATGGTCACAGGCAGAGGAGCCTGAAGAGGACATGATGGGGACTCAATGTAGTATCTTGGATGGGATCTTGGAAGAGAAAACAAAACCAATAAAACCAAATCCCGAGTGGAGTTCAGTAGTAACGTATGAGCACTGCGTCTGTGGTAAATGCGTGAGGGTGAGGGTGGTGTCAACAACAGGGACAACAAGTGTGGGGCAGACAGGGACTCTGCACTAACTTTCGAATTGTCTGTAAATCCCAAACTATTCTAAAATAAAAGAGTTTCTTTGATGACCATGGCCCTCAGAGAAGTAATACGTCCAGGAAAAAAAAGTGTCAACTTTTCAGGTTTCTTGGGGTTGTTCAAGAGCCTGGAGAAAGGGGTTGTGGGAGGACAGATGGAAACTGCACACACAGGACAGGGCTCCAGAGCCTCCTCCTCTTCCCTGCACCTGCCCCCAGGGCTGCTCAGAAGGCACCTTTGTCCCCCCCCCATGCTCAGCCTGCAGGTCACCCATAGGGGCCTGACTCAGCTCAGCCCAGTCCTCTCCCCTGGCGGTGCAGGACCGGAGGGCTGCAGCACCCCCATGTGGCCACAGGGATGACGACAGGAAACCTGTGTTCTCCTCAGGGGCCTAATGGGACCCTGACCCTGGAGTCCCTGTCACTTGTTTTTGCTGTTGCTTCCAGTGCTACAGGGTCCTTGTCCAGAGAACCAAGTCTGGATTCTCCACACCTAAGATGTGGTTGAAGATGGGGAGGAGGAGGGGCGGAGCTCCCCTGGGTGATGACCTGGAACCTGGGGAAGCTCCTGGAGAAGTGAGCACAGGTAGGAAATAGTGACTTTGGGGGATGGAGGCCAACAGGAGTGTGGGAGGAGGAACCGGGGACCAGAGGTGAGGGGAAGGGTCATCTTACGGGGACCCTTGTGGAGGGAGGAGGGGCTCTGTGTGGAGGAGGCACCGGGGCATCTGGCTGGGGCCCTGGTAGGTGTCTCTGTTTTGCATCAGATGGTCATTACACAGGGGTTAGCTCTGTAATTGGTCAGGAAATGTACTTAAGTTTAGGTTTTTCATATTTTGGCAGAAGCACCTGTTGGGGGGGGGGGTGAGACCTCCACAGTTGGAACCTGATGGGTGGCCCCTTCCCTCACCTGGAGAGCCCAGGACCCTCGTGTGCTGCCTCTTCTAGCCCTTGGTGCACCCTCGAAACAGGGACCGGATGCCTGGGTCCCTCAGGCCTGGCTTCCTGTCCCTGAAAATGGTGAAATCACAACCTCTGCCTGTGTTGCATCTACAGACCTCACACTGTCATTTCTGTACCTTGTCATCCAGGTATAGAGACTCTGACGTCCCTTGTGATTGCTTCTGTAAGCCGTGATGACCCAGGAGTTTGATGTGTGGCCTAATTTCCAAATATTTCAGGATTTTTCCAGAGATCTTTATGTTACAGATTTCTAATTTAATGTCACTGTGGTTACAGAGTGTCCTCTATAATTTCACTGCCTTCACATTTATTTAGGTCCAGTCCGTGCTCTATTCTGGCTCATGGAATGGTTACAGTCCTCTAATCCTTACCTGTTCTATTATCGAGAGAAGAGTAATATATATAACTAAATATAATAGTATTTAATAGTATATAATAGTTAATTTGTCTGTTTCTTTCTTTCTTTTTTTGTTAGAACAACTCAGCAAAATAAAATTCCGGTTTATTGTTGGACAGCATTGTTTCATGCATACATCAAACAGGCCAAAAATAAATAAATAAATAAACAGCAACTTCATAGACAAAAAAGGAAAAAAAGAAACCTTTTATCTTTGGCCTTTTTAACCATCTCATACAAACCAACTACTTATAGTACAGGTAAGTACATACACAAAGAAAGTTACTGGAATGCTCGGAATAAGATTGTTTTTTTGTTGTTGTTTTTGCTTTTCTTACAAGGTTTTTTTCCTCCTTTGAGATTATAATGAACGTGGTCACACCACAAGTAAAGTCAGAAGTAGGACAGAGAACGCTCTGAAGGCTGGTGTGGTCATACGAGATTATTAAAAATGGCTGACCCCTAACAATATGTACAAAAATATAAAATGTAAATAAAAAATACAAATTTTCCTTTTTAAAGTATTTTTAAGAAAAAAGCAGGGCCTTGGAAGTTTTGGTTCTTTTTTCCTCCCCTGTTGCAAAGTCACGTTGTGGGTTGGGTTGGGTGGCGGACAGTGTGTGTCATCTGCGGGTGGCGCTGCCCGTGGGGCCGGGCGGGTGGGACTCTACTCGAAGGTGACCACGTTTAGATTCTGAGACGGGAAGTGGAGGGTGAATAGGTCACGGTGGCCTTTGTTTTGTTAAGTTTAACTTTTCCTTTTTTTGCTGTCTAGTCATCCACGTCGGTCTTTTGCTTCTTGGTGTCAACATCGTCATCCTCGTCATCTTCAGCTGCCCGTTTGCCCGTAGCTGCCTCAGCCTCCTCATCTTCATCCCCACCCTCTTCCTCACCGTAGCCTTCTTTTCCTTCTCTTCCTCCTCTCCCCCTTCTTCCTCTTCTTCATCTACCTCATTGTCAGCCTCCTGCTCCCCATTTTCCTCACTAGCATTCCCATTGGCAAGGGTGTCCCTTCCATTCTCTGCCTCCTCCACAACTTCCTTCTTCTCCTGTAAGTCCTTGGTGGTGATCTAAGATCTGGTGTCCACAGCCGCATCTGACGCGATGGGGCATGCCGGTGATCCAATGCAGCGGATTAAAAAGAAAGCGAGAGTTCGAGGACTCTGGCGACAAAGCTGCTGGAGTCCGGGTGGCGGAGGAGGCGCGCGGTGGAGGTGGTTGTGGCGAACGGGGGAGCTGGACGCAGGAACAATGCAAAGATGGCTTTTCAGAGCAGCCAGCGGGGATGTTTGTTTCTTTATTCATTTGTTTTGTTTTGTTTTAGATTCCACATATGAGTGAAATCATATGGTACTTGTCTTCCTCAGTCTGATTGATTTCACTTAGCAGACATACTGCTTTATTTGATCATCCATGTTGTCACAAGTGTCAACACATATTTATATGTATGTGGATATACCACACATCTTCCTTAGCCGTTTGTCTATGGAGGGGACACAGGTTATATCAGTGTGGCTTTTGAAAAAAACTTCACACTTTGAACTTGATGATGATACAGGGGAAAGCAAAAGTAGAAACACTTCTTTGTGCTCCTTATTTCTAAATGTTTCAAAACTCAGTTTAACAAAAATAACTTCTGATTTGGAAATAGCATCTCAACGTCTACACCATGCTCCACAGCACAGTGTGGACTTGCACACGCACGGTTTGTGAGTTGAAGCCCCGCACCAGGCTCTGGGCTGACAGCCCTGAGCCTGCTTGGGATTCTCTTGCTCTCTCTCTCCCTTTGACTCGCGCTCTGCCCCTCCTCTGTTCATGTATTGTCTCTCTGTCTCTCAAATTAAATAAACAAACTAAAAAAGAAAGAATTGGTGTTTTCGTTTTCTTTGGGTAAATGCCCAACTGTGCAATCATTGGATTGGATGACAAATCACTACGTTGTAAACCTGACAGGAATGGACCAGTGTATGTAAACCACACTCAAATAATAAGAAAAGAAAAAGGAAAAAGATAAACAGAAATATTAGGAAACATTTGGAAAGGAACACATGAAATGTCAAACACATATTTTGATAATAAAAAAACATAAACATGTTTACCAGATCTGTCAGTGCATGCTTGTGTTCCCTGTGTGTTTGTCTGTTTTCCTATTTAAGGCTACCTCAAAAAACAGGCCAAAGCACACATAGTGGAAAGTCTCAAACATCGTTGAGTAAGGAAATATATTAATTACAAGCACAACAAGAGAAACTGAGAGACACCATTAAAAGAACGTCTCCTGAAATGACAGGCCATATACAAAGAGCCTCCTTTAATAGACACATACTAACAGGTGCACAGTGCAGAAAGAGCTTTTAAAACTGATAAGAGACAGAAAGCTAACCAAAATGATGAAACGAAAGAACTCTCCTCTAAGGAAATTCCAAGAAGAAATCACAAAGACAGAATTGCTCAAAACAGACACAAGCAACATAATTGAACAAGAATTTAGAACAATTATCATAAAATTAATCACTGGGCTTGAAAAACATAGAAGCTGTCAGAGAAGATATTGATACAAAGACTAGGAACTTTCAAAATAGCTGTGAAGAGTTTAAAAAAGGCTACAAATGAAGTGAATAATAAGATGGAGGCTTCCAATGCACGGATTGAAGAAGCAGAGAGAAGAATAGGGGAATTAGAAGACACAGTCATGGGGTACCTGGGTGGCTCAGTTGGTTAGTCCTCCAACTTCGGCTCAAGTCAGATCTCACGTTCGTGGGTTTGAGCCCCGTGTCAGGCTGTGTGCTGACAGATAGCTCAGAGCCTGGAGCCTGCTTCCGGTTCTGTGTCTCCTTATCTCTCTGACCTTCCCCCTCTCATGCTCTGTCTCTCTCTGTATCAAAAATAAATAAAAAATTTTTTTAAATTAAAAAAAAAGACACAGTTATAGCAAAAGAAGAAGCCAAGAAAGAGAGAGAAATTGATACAGGAGCACAAAAGGAGATTCAGAGACCTGAGTGATACAATCAAACAGAACAATATCCGTATCATAGGAGTTCCTGAAGAAGAAGAAAGAGAAAAAGGTCCTGAGGGGGTGTTGGGCCAAATCATACATGAAAATTTCCCCAATCTAGGGAAAGAGAAAGACATTGAAATTCAAGAGACATATCGAATTCCCCTAAGATGTAACATAAACCGACCTTCAGCATGACATATCATAGTGAAACTGGCAAAATATAAAGATAGAGAATTCTGAAAGCAGCTAGGGACAAAAGGGCCTTAACATACAAAGGGAAACCTATCAGAGTGGTTACAGACCTATCTAATGAAACTTGGCAGGCCAGAAAGGAATGGCAGGAAATCCTCAATATGATGAACAGGAAAAATATGCAACCAAGAATTCTTTATCCAGTGAGCCTGTCATTCAAAATAGAAGGAGAGATAAAGGTTTTCCCAAATAAACAAAAGTTGAGAGAATTCATGACCACCAAACCAGCCCTACAAGAAATCCTAAGAGAGACTCTATGAGGGAAATGTAGCAAGGAATATAAGGTACCAGAGACATCACTACAAACATGCACTCTACAGGGAACACAATGAATCTAAACCCACATTTTTCAATAATAACACTGAAAATAAATGGACTGAATGCTCCAGTCAAACGACACAGGGTAGCAGGATGGATCAAAAATCAAAATCCATCTATTTGCTGTCTATAAGAGACTCACCTTAGACCTGAACACCTCCAGATTGAAAGTAAGGGGATGGAGAAATATCTACCATGCGACTGGACGCCAAAAGAAAGCTGGAGTAGCCATACTTATATCAGACAAACTGGACTTTAAAATAAAGGCAGTAATAAAAGATGAAGAAGGACATTATTTAATAATTACAGGGTCTCTACATCAGGAAGAGCTAACAATTATAAATATCTATGTGCTGAATTCGGGAGCTCCCAAATACATAAAATAACTAATCACAAACAGAAGCAATCTTATTGATAAGAATGTGCTAATTTCAGGAAACTTTAATACTCCACTTACAACAATGGATAGGTCCACCAGACAAAAAAATCACTAAAAAAACAATGGACCTGAATGGCACACTGGAGCAGATGGAATTGATAGATATATTTAGAACTCTGCATTCTGAAGCTAAGGAATTCACTTTCTTCTCAAGTGCACATGGCACATTCTCCAAGACTGATCACATACTGGGTCATAAAACATCCCTCCATAAATACAAAAGAATTGAGATCATACCATGCACACTTTCAGATCACAAAGCTATGAAACTTGAAATCAACCACAGGAAGAAGTTTGGAAAACCTACAAAAATGTGGAGGTTAAAAACTGCCCTACTGAAGAATGACTGGGCGAACCATGCAATTAGGGAGGAAATTAAAAAATATATGGAAACAAATGAAAATGAAAATACAACAATCCAAACTCTCTGGGACGCAGCAAAGACACTCCTAAGAGGAAAGTCCATTGCAATCCAGGCCTATTTCAACAAACTAGAAAAAGCATGAACTCAAAACCCAACTGACCACCTAAGGAAACTAGAAAGGGAGCAGCAAGAGCACCCCAAACCCAGCCAAAGAAGAGAAATATAAATATCAGGGCAGAATTAAACAAGATAGAATCCACAAAAACAATTGAACAGATCAATGAATCCAAGAGTTGGTTTTTTGAAAAAATAAACAGATAAACCGCTAGCTAGGCTCCCCAGAAAGAAAAGAGAGAACACTCAAATAGACAAAATCATGAAGGAAAATGATCTATTACAACAGATCCCTCGGAAATACAAGCGACCATCAGAGATTACTATGAAAAATTATATGCCAACAAACTGGACAATCTAGAAGAAATGGACAAATTCCTAAATGCACATGCACTACCAAAATTCAAATGGGAAGAGATAGAAAATTTGAACATGATTTGACATAAATCATGAGAGACTATTGAATACTGAAAACAGAGGACTAAAGGGGGAGGGGGAAGGGGGTAATGGTCATGGAGGGGGACACTTGTGGGGAGAAGCACTGGGTGTTATGTGGAAACCAATTTGACAGTAAACTATTATAAATTAAAAAAAAGAATAGCTTAACTTTATCCCTTCACCCCAAGATACAGTGCTATTGCCAATTCTACCCTTACATAGCCAAATTATTTTCTTGGGAAATTAGAGATATTTAGGACATCAATGATTTGTTATATCTGGAAAATTATTGTAGGTGGTAAGTAAGCAGCAGACGTTTTCTAGAAATGGTGGTCTTGTTTTCACCTAAATATCTTTGGCTATAAAGGGTTCAGTTAGAGAAATATATCAGATATATATGTGAATAGTTGACATAGTTTATGTTCTATTAACCTTGTTTATTTTTACAGCATGCTGTTTTTATTGTTGTCTTACTCTTTACATTATCTATTTTTGTCACTTCAAAAATGAATAAAGCTTATGTTGTAAAATAAAAAAAAAGAAAGAAAATCTGAAAAGACCCATAACCAGTGAAGAAATCGAATCAGTTATCAAAAATCTCCCAACGAATAGAAGCCCAGGGCCGGACGGATTCCCAGGGGAGTTCTACCAGACATTTAAAGCAGAGTTAACACCGATCCTTTTCAAGTTATTCCAAAAAAATAGAAATGCAAGGAAGACTTCCAGACTCATTCTATGAAGCACATATCACTTTGATTCCTAAGCTGGACAGAGACCCAACAAAAAAAGAGAACTCTTAATAAATACGGATGCAAAAATACTCAACAAGGTACTAGCAAATAGAATTCAACAGCATGTTAAAAAAATTATCCATTATGATCAAGTGGGATTCATTCCTGGGTTACAAGCCTGGTTCAATATTCGCAAATCCATCAATGTGATACATCACATTAACAAAAGAAAAGGAAAAAAACCATATGATCTTGTTGATAGATGCAGATAAAGCATTTGACAAAATACAACATCTCTTCTTAATAAAAACCCTTAAGAAAGTCGGGATACTTGAGGAAAAAGCAGGAAATAGCCTCCTAGACCTCAATCGCAGCAATTTCTTCATCAACACATCCCCAGAGGCCAGGGAATCAAGAACAAAAATTAACTACTGGGACCTCATCAAGATAAAAAGCTTCTGCAAGGCAAAGGAAACAATCAAAAAAACTAATAGGCAACCGACAGAATGGGAAAAGATAGTGGCAAATG
>PISW01017232.1:0-10913 GCA_004023785.1 Mungos mungo
GCATTTGACAAAATACAACATCCCTTCTTAATAAAAACTCTCGAGAAAGTTGGGATAGAAGGAACTTACTTAAACATCATAAAAGCCATTTACGAAAAGCCCACAGCCAATGTTATCCTCAATGGGGAAAAACTGAGAGCTTTCCCCCTGAAATCAGGGACACGACAGGGATGTCCACTCTCACCATTGTTGTTTAACACAAGGCACTTTGATTTGGCCTCATGATTCCTAGTCTCTACTTTCACCACTCCTCTCTTCATCCCTGAAGCTCCAGTCATGTATTTCTCTAGCTGAGAACAAACATGGCCCAGGTGAATATTAGAAAATAAAATAATCTGAATGCTAAAGCAAGTATGTATCATGAAGGTAAAAGTATGCGAAGCCATCTGCTCCGCCTATGCCTTGCTGACTTTCTGTCACACTTTGGGTTCTTTGTGGGCAGAGACAGCAGGAGAAGTAGCAATTATGTTAGGTCCTTTCTCCTTAGTAAGAGGAGTTCCCTTTCTCTCTGTTAATACAAGTAGTTTAGTTTTATTGCATTCTCATCTTGTGAAATTAACACTTTGTCAACTTGCTCTTTTTGCCACTAGTTAGTAAGCACATTGAGGGGCAATCTATCTGGGTATAAAGTGGGTTTTCCTGGGCCTCACTTGCCTGCAGATATAATGGAACAACATGCTTCATTACACACATTTGGCTCTGCTGCTACTTCACTCAGCACTATAGTCTGCTACAAAAGCTCATTCAGGGGTTCTGGGAGGTTTGAGGAGGTGGCTCATCCTTGCTCACAAATGAGAGGGTTCAGCTGTCTGAGCTATCTGCCTGTTGCTTCCACTGCTACTCCAGGCTCACTTGGTTGATCCACCTTACCCACTCGGATGCTGTGTTTGTTGAACTTGGCCACTGAAGTCCCTGGACAACGGTGTCTACCTGGTACCCAAACCCTGTTTCTGATATCCACTTCTATCCACAGCCATTTCTGCCCTGTCTACCACTGTCTCCTGACAGGAACCATGATGGGGATAACCAGAGCTCCAGAACAATGTTCTAACAACAGTTCATTTTAAGGAATCAGCATTCCAATGTGTGGTAGGCACTGCACTGGAGGGCTCCAGAATGGGGGATGCAATGCACAAATCTTGGATCTCAGGAAACATAGACCTACAAACATGCCACTAAATCATGATAGGTAAAGTGGGAGCAAAGAGGCAGGACCCTGCATCCAGACTCCTCTCTAAGAAAAGTAACATTTAGACTAAAACCTGAAGGCGAATAGGAGTTAGGTAAGAAAAGGTGGGATCTGGAAAAAAGAAAGCAAGAAGGAAAGAAGAATAAATGGTGATGTACTTAAAAACAGAGAGGGAAAGAATGTGGGTTTTGTTAAATCACTGCAAGTAGTATAATTCACTGTCAGTAAAGAAGAGGGTGCTTGGGTGATTGTTGATAAAAAAAAAAAAAGGAGACTGGAGATGTTGCAGAGGCAGGAAGAGGGGCTAAAAATCTTTGCTTAGGCTGTAAGTTTATCCTTAGAGTGGTATGGAGCCCATGACAGGTTTTAAACAGGAGGGGGATTTGAGTGAATGTAAACCTTAGATATACCATTCTTGTGTAAAGAATGGGTGGGAGCTATAATTCCAGCAGAATGACAGGCTAGAGACTGTCAAATCCTCCTGCTGGAACACTGGACATGTCACATTGGAGAGAGCATCTTTGAATTGGCACTTTGGTTGGGAATAGTCAGAGGTCAAAAACTAAATAAATTAAGTACACAGGAGTAAACAGGGCATGTAAGCCAACTTCCACATTAAGTGTGTTTCCCAAATTGGGGAGCCTTGAATCTTGAATTTTGTGGCTCTACAGAGTACACAGTCCAGGCCTATTCAAATTTGGGAGTCTAGTAGGAATGCTTTCCCCCATCCTTCCTCTGTCCCCACTTAAACCTGACATCCCAAATGGCCACACTGTCCATGAAAGTGTAAATTAGAAATAAATCACCCATCTCATCACCGACCACCTCACCAGGGAACTGCAAAGAAAATTGCCCATCTCAAACTTTGGACTGGGAAGGTAGAGGGAATAAAGAAAAAAAAATCTCTTCTTAAAATTTATAACACACCAGCCCTTATGTAGGTTTGTATTCCAAAATCAAACTACCCATTTAGCCAAGAATTTAGTTTAAATTGATTCTGGCTAGTAGATTCCCCCAGGCATAAGGCAGAATCAAATTCAGATCTTCCCTGGGGATCTCGTTTTCCGACCAGGTCTCAAATAATTTCAACAGATAAAGTTCTGGAAATATAGCCTACCAAAAAAAAAAAATGACACATACCTGTACACACATATGGGAAAATAAGGCATAATGAATAAAAACCAGCAGAAACGTAAGTATTTGATCTGAAAAGATTTAAGATAGTGGAATTAGAAAACACTCACCATAAAATAAGTATATTTAATGTGTTTCAAGAAACAGAAATGCAAACAGTAAAAGACTATAAAACAGAATGGATTGTATTAACAAAAGGATACTAGATATCAAAAAAAATGATTGGCATACAAAAGTATAATGAATGAGTTTAACAGTAGATTAGGCACAATTTTTTTTTTTACATTTACTTATTTTTGAGAGACAGGGAGAGGCAGAGCACATGTGTGGGGGGAGGTGCAGAGAGAGAGAGAGAGACACAGAATCTGAAGCAGGGTTCACACTCTGAGCTGTCAACACAGAGCCTGACTTAGGGCTCCAACTCACAAGCCATGAGATCATGACCTAAGCTGAAGTCAGACACTTAACTGACTGAGCCACCCAGGTGCCCCTATTAGGCACAGTTAAAAGAGAGAATTAGTGAACTTCAGATAGATCTGAAAAAATCCAGAATAAAACACAGAATCAAAGAAATGAAAAATCTGACAGAGCTAAGGGAAGAAATTGCAGAGAAGAGAGAATGGGGCAGAAGCAGTATTTAGTAGGCAATGATTGAGAATTTTCCAGAAGAGATAAAAGAAGCCATCTTACAGCTTTGTGAATTCCCATAAAAGCAGGATTAATTAAGAGAGAGAGAGAGAGGGAAAAAAAAATAACACATCCTGCACATTATAAAGAAACACCAAAGGCAAAGATAAGATTTTAAGCCAAGCCAGATTAGAGAAAAGAGATAATTTCCAAAGGAAGGGCAATAAAACTGATAGCAGACTTCTACACTAAAATATGGAATCCAAAAGACCACGGAGTAATGTCTTCACTGTGTTGAGGGGAAAACCTGTGGACCTGAAATTATATAGCCAGAAAAATTATCTTTCTAGATTTAGACTAAAATGTAGGTAATTTCAAATGAAAACTGAGCACATTTCCCCACGGCTCACTCTAATTAAAGAAGATTCTAAAGAGTTCACTTCAGAAGGACTGCAATCACAAAAGGAAAAATATATGAAGGGGGAAATCGTGCGCAAAAGATGGGATAAGTAGGTAGACGAATTTCATAAATTCTGATGGCATAAAACAATAATAGGATATGTCATGAGGTTTTAAAAACAAGACGTCATACACACTTGCAGTCAACATGGTAACATCTTAAAAACAATGTTTATGTGAAATCAAGCTACAGAATAATCTATATGATATACTTTTTAATTAAAGTTTGAGAGCTTGCAAAGTAACACTCTACATTGCATATGGCTGCATACCCATATAGTACAAGTATGCAGCATTCACAAATAGCATACACACCAACTTAAGGTTGTGGTTATCTTCTGGCAGAAATCAGAGAAAGAAACAGGGAATTTCAGTTGTAACTACATGTTCTATTTTGGAAATACAAATATATCTGAAACAAATAGGTACAGGTTTAAGATTTGTTCAATCTGGGTAGTCACACAGATATTTCTGTATATTTGAAATATTGTAATAGGGATGCCTGGGTGGCTCAGTCAGTTGAGCATCTGGCTTCGGCTCAGGTCATGATCTCATGGTTTGTAGGTTTGAGCCCCGCATCAGGCTCTGTGCTGACAGCTAGATCAGAGCTTGGAGCCTGTCTTCAGATTCTATGTCTCCCTCTTTCTCTGACCCTCCCCTGCTCATGCTGTCTCTCTCTCTCTCTCAAAAATAAATAAAACATTAAAAAAGAAAAAAAGAAATATTGTAATAAATTATTTTCAAGTCAACATGGCCACAAATGAAAGTTTATAGGGTATTAATTGGAGAATATGGTGGCTTCAAGTAGTCCTCTTTCTTCTTTTTAAAGTAAATTGAATGAGAATTCAGCACGCTCAAATACTGACAGAATGGAGCTAGCAGAAAGTTGTAATTGATACAGCATCATCTCTAAAAGGGGAGTCGATGCCTGGATTCTAGAACAATGCTTCAGGAATCTGCCTCATATAGAAGAGGAGTCCTTCTTTATTGATAAGAGGTGTGTAGAAGGAAATCAAGTGAATTTCTTAGTTCTTAGTTTGGTGAGGAGAGTTGAAGGCGTTCCTATCTGATACCTTGAGTCAATTCTGAGAGAGAGGACAGATGTTTGAGGAACCTGAAAAGGGCCTTGGTATCAACTGAGGGGTGCCATGCTGTTTTTTTGGCAAAGTGGGAGGGAGTATCTTCCCCTCAATCTGTGTACTGGGCTCCCAGGGTACTAAAGCCATGTCTCTCCTTTCCTCAACCAGTTAGCAGAACTTTTAGTGAAATAGCTCTTCTGGAGGTGCCACAGTTTTAGGTATGAGCCTGAACGGGCAGGTGAGAAGGCTGTCTGGTGGTAGTCGCCTTTACTTGAGTACATCATCCCTTTAGACAAGGAAGGGGAAACTTAGTGCTTCTCAGATTTTAGCTGGATATCTTCTTCTTTCTCTCCCTCTCTCTCTCTTCCTCTCCCTCTCTTTCTCTCTCTCTCTCTTCCTCTCCCTCTCTTTCTCCTCTCTTGGGAGGCTCTTTGTTTCTCCATCCAAGTAGAGTTTTGCTCCATTGTCTCACCATTCTGCTACATGTGCCCATCATGATCATAACACAAGGATAAATGAAACTTTGGCTCAAGGTCCTTAACTTCATCTGGGTCCCAGTGCCCAGCCCCGGTTTCTGGTCAGAGCAGGGGCTTGCTAATCTCCAGGCAAATCTCACATCTTCCCTCTCTCCTTTGGAGAGCACACCACTACATCAATGTAGTCAGAAAACGAAACTCTCAGCACCTCTTTAAGCCTTTGATCACATGATCCCCAAATATTCCACTAACAGAAACAAAATCAGTAATCAATAGTACTCATTGACCATTTTCTACAAGACCTGAAAGACCATTCTACTCACAAAATATTAAGCACCTCTTAGTCTGATAGGACTTGCTCAATTCTTACATAACTTTAATTGCTTTATATTCATGGCATTCTGGAAATCATGCACCACTGCCTCTGAGACCACACTTAAGTCACATATATTTCCTGTATTAACAAATCTGCACAACTCACTATTCTCATATTTTAGTTTCATTCAGTATTATGATGATAATAGTCAACTCGAGGGTTCTTTGATAGTCATCTTAGAGACTGGCATCCCCTGACAGAACTTCTTGGCAAGAAAGTACAGAAGTGATCAGTGTCCATAGCCCAGTGTGTCTAACAGTGGTCAGTGTGCTTCTAAAACAGGATTTCTTGATCTTGGCACTAATGACATTTGGGGCTGGATAAATCTTTTTGTGTGAGTCTGCCTTGTGCATTGCAGGATGACCAACAGATCTCTGGCCACTCCTACTAGATTCAGGTATCATCCCTCCCACCCAACCAAACTGTGGCAACCAAAATGTCTCCATACATTGCTAAATGACCCTGATTGAGAACTGCTGTTACAGAAGATTGTCTGAAATGGAGAGACAAACACAAATCAATTAGGTGAACTTGATGTTGGAAGGTTCATTAATTTAGATTGATTGAAGGGAGGCCCCATCTATTCTGTAAAATATGTTATTGTCAGTTCTATCAGTTAATGCATTAACCAATGAGGCCCGAATGCTGGTGATCCTCAGGGTTTTGCCTTGGCCTTCTTATTTGCTTTATTGGTACCTGTGTATCTCATTTACTCCTAAGGTTCTAGTGATTCTCAGTAGGCTGAAGAATCCATATTAACCTAAACGTTTCTACTGAGCTCTGGACCAATAAACCCAATTTCTTATGGAATATGGATATTCTCTGAACACTTCAAACACAATTTTCTCCAGATAGATTTATTGCATTAGCCAGAAAGATATTTTGACACTAAATTTTGAAACATTTATTATTTATTTTTGAGAGAGATAGAACACAGAATATTCAGGGAATTGGCAGAGAGAAAGAGGGGAACACAGAATCTGAAGCAGGTTCCAGGCTCTGAGCTGTCAGCACAGAGCCCAGTGCTGGGCTTGAACCCATGAACCATGAGATCATGACCTGAACCAAAGTCAGACACTTAACCAACTGAGCCACCCAGGTGTCCCAACAGTAAAATTTTGATGATATTGTTCTTCTTGAAACTTTTGTTGGTACCCCATTCCTCTCAAATAAAATCCAACCTGCTTAACACAATGGACAAGCCCCTTCATAATCTGCCTGTTGGTACTCTTGTTTCTTACTAATACTTCTCCTCCTTTCCCTGGCACCTTGCTCTACCCATGTTGTTTCTTGACTACAAGCATTTGGCCTGTTTCTCCCTCCCTCAGGCCTGCTGAGTCTTCTAGTTACAGCTTGAATATTACTTCCACCAGAAATATTCTTAGAGCCTCACAGATTGGGTCTATAGCTTGATTTGTGATTCTGTGTTTCTTCCTTTGTAGTAAAAACTTTTGTCAAGAGGATTTAATTTTACTAAGAAGGCCACACTTCCTAAGGGCTCCGTGTACTTCCCTCCATAAAGCAAAGGGGAAAATTGGGACAGAGAGTCCAGTTTCCCTAGTTGAGGTCCCCATGGTCACTCATTGTGAATTTATGTTGTAGAGACTGAATTATGTTATGTTCCTCTGAAAAGTGTTGAGTCTTTTTCTATCAGGCAGTTAAATTGCTGGCAGGACAACCAGAGTTATTGGAGGCTAGGTTTTATGTTTTGTTAGAGCTTGTGTTTTGCTTTGCCTCTGGACCTAGGGAGAACTACTTAGTTTGGGGCAGAATTTTAACTTCTAAGGCATAATTCTAGTGTTTCAATGGAATGCCTGAGATGCTTACCAAGCCCTTTTAATTGGCTATAATACATACTTCAAATTCAGTCTTCCATGTACTAAACAGGAGCTGACAAAGGGCATCAGTCTTTTTACTGTTGTTTTCTTCCTGTGTTTCTTGAAGCTCCCACCATTCATAGACTGTTTAGGGATGGTCCAAGAGCTGGAAGGAAGTTTCTAGACAGATCTGGGGACTCCCCCTTCTCTATAGCTTCTTTGGTTAAAGGATTTGCGTCTTGAGTTTACAGCCATTTTGGCAGTTTCAAACTCCCTCTCCAGTAGTATGACCATAGCTTTCAGCTTGTACATTAGTGGCCAGCTTATATGACCATGGTTCACACTCTGCCCAGCACTCTTATTTCAAAGGGAAAAATTGCCCCATGTTCTGTCACTTTTGGGTTCTTCCCAGTTCCCTGAAGTAACTATGCTTTATATTCTATGCCCCCCCCCCCCAAGAGTTTACAATTGCTTTCTGGGAAAATTCTACCATTCCTGGAACTGGAAATCTTAACAAACATTGAAAAGAAAAAAAAATAAACAAAAGTGTAATTTGTGTATTAATATTAAAAGTAACATAGGGAACTTCTAATTGCATGTAAACAGTGCACATACCATATTTGTGGCTGGTTAGAAATACTTTGGTCTCAATTGTTTTAACTATTTTGTGATTTTTATCTTTTCTTAAAAATGTGTTGTAGAGGCTGACTCAAAATTTTGCCCCCTCAAAATTCCTTAATATTAAACAATAAATTAAAGTTGTGCTTGTGTGTGTGTGTGTGTGTGTGTGTGTGTGTGTGTGTGTGTGTGTGTTTTGGAAGGGGAGTTGGTGAGCCAGCAGATCACCTATCTAGGTACCTAATGTAACAGCAAAACTTTATAAAAGAGTGGTTGATATTTTCTATTTTCTGTTCTTCTTTTCTTTATTGCCATAGCTACACTAAAACTGCTAACGGTATACACATTGATAACCAAAATTGCCAATGATCAGTCTTTATTTAACTTGATTTGTTTGTAATATTTGAATGGTTTTCAAATATTTGCAATATTTAAGATGTGTATCTCAAAAAAGAAAAAACAGTTTCTTTGCTTGGCTTCCAGGAAAATCAGTCTTTTCCAGTTTTTCTTCTACATTACTTCCCAGATTCCTTTGCCATTTTCTCCTTGTTTCCTTAATTGCTAAAATTGGAATGACCCCAGTAGAGCCTCTATACACAATTTCTTTTCTGTTGACATTTTGTGCCTTGGTAACTGTATAAGGGCTTTAAATATCATCTATACAATGACAAATTCCCATTTGTCATCTTCTCTTCCTCTCAGAATCTCCTGTGGACTGTGGAATTGTATATCCCGCTACCTACTCTCCTTATTGACTCTGATGTCAAATTAGGCATCTCAAATTCAACATGTCCAAAGAAGCACTCTTATCTTCTACCACCCCCCTCACAATCTGGTTATTCTACAATCTTCTCCATATTGGTTGGTAGCAACTCCATTTTTTCATTTTGTTAGGCCAAAATTCTTGGAGTCACCCTTGACTACCCTCTTGGGTACAAAATACAGTCTTTCAGCAAATCTTGTTAGTTTACCTTAAAAATCTAATCCAAATTCCTAGTCATCCCACCATTTCTAATTTCGGTTACTGCAGAAGTTTCTTAATTGCCTCCTTGTTTGGCCCTTTACCTCTGTAGTCTACTCTAAGGTGATTATTTTTATTTATTTTTATTTCTTTGTCTTTATTAAACTGGACAATCCCCCAATTTGACACAGGTATAGAAAATACTATATTTTCCACACTTTGTTTTGGAGTATTAAAAATATCTGTATTGTACATATTGTAAAGCATGCAACATGAAGGTTTTTGTTTTTGTTTTTGTTTTTAGTTTTTATTTTAATTCCAGACTTCAAGTTATATTACAAAGCTGTAGTGATCAAAACAGTATGGCCCTGGCACAATAATAGACACATAGATTAAGGGAACAGAATAGAAAACACAGAAATGAACACACAACTATATGGTCAATTAATCTTTGACAAAACAGGAAAGAATATATGATGAAAAAAAGACAGTTTCTTCACAAATTGTGTTGGGAACACTGGGCAGCAATATCCAAAAGAAAGAAATGGACCACTTTCTTACACCATAGACAAAAATAATTCAAAATGGATTAAAGACCTGAATATGAGACCCAAACTATAAATATCCTAGAAGAGAATACAGGCAGTAGCCTCTTTGACATCGGCCATATCAAGTTTTTTTCTAGATATATCTTCTGAGGGAAGGAAACCAAAAGCGGAAATAAACTATTGAGACTTCACCAAAATAAAAAAAAAAACTTCTTCAGAGTGGTTATTTTTAGATGTAAGTTATATAATGACTTTCTCTATTTAAGGTACCCACTTGCTTCTCATCCATTCAGAGTAAAGGCTGAAGTCCACAGAATATCTAAGATCCTACATGTTCTTCCCTACCATTATCATCTTATTGACTACTCTCTCTTCTCTCATTATGCCACCCAGGTCTCAAAAAGTCTAAACACACTGCTGCCTCAAGGCCTTTACACTGGCTGTTCACGATGCCTGGAATATTCTTCCTTTGCTTCATCACCTTCTTCACAACTTTCTTAAAAATCATATAGTAATATGATTGTGATGTTATTCTTGTCTACTTTATTTTAGTCATGTCTTTCCCTCCCTTGTTTTTCCCAAAGCACTTATCATCATCTTACATCCTACATATTGTCTTACACTTTTCTATTTATTGTCCAATTTCACTGAGTAGACTCTAAGTTCCATAATGGAAAGGATTCCAATCCTGGAATATAGATGAGTACCCAATACAAGAAATTTACTCAGTATCTATCTATCATCTATCTATCTACTTATCATCTATTTATTTTTATTTATATTCAAGTTAGTTAATATACAGCGTAGTCTTTATTTCAGGAGTAGAACCCAGTGATTCATCTCTTACATATATACTCAATACTGATCCTGAAAAGTGCCCTCCTTAAGGCCTGTCACCCATTTAACTCACCCCCCCCCCAAATCCCACTCCATCAACCCTCAGTTTGTTCTCTGTATTTAAGAGTCTCTTATGGTTTGCCTCCCTCTCTCTTTTTATCTTATTTTTCCTTACCTTCCCCTATGTTCATCTGTTGAGTTTCTCATATTCCACATATGAGTGAAATCCTATGATATCTTTCTCTGACTGACTTATTTTGCTTAGCACAATACACTCCGCTTTTATTCACATTGTTGCAGACAGTAAGATTTTATTATTTTATATTGCCAAGTAGTATTCCATTGTCTAACTTCATTTCCCTCAGCCCAGAGAGGAGGCTAACTCTCTCCCCAAAGACCTGGATCAGCCTACACACAAACTTCTTCTGCTAGGAAAGTTCAAACGCCTTGAGCCTCTGTGTATCCACATAGTTCTGAAACCAAATTGATTAGTTAAGAGCAGGCCCTATGGCAAAACCTCTCCCGCAGTCACAAGGACTGGACACCACTCCTAGGTTGAATAAGAGAATATGACTCTGAGACACTCTCTGATTGGATCCAAGGAAAGGCTTATTTCTTTTTTAAAAAGTGCATAGAAGTGTAAAGGTGTATATGGAAGGAAGGAGCCCTTCAGAGATTGGAACAGAATTATGTGGAGAAGACAGTGTCCAGAACAATTTCCTAACAGCCCGGATGTGTGAAGAAGAAGAAGAAGAAGGAGGAGGAGGAGGAGGAGGAGGAGGAGGAGGAGGA
>PISW01017233.1:0-10907 GCA_004023785.1 Mungos mungo
GTTTTCCAGAGCGGCTGCCCCAGTTTACATTGCCACCAACAGTGTAGGAGGGTGCCCGTCTCTCCACACCCTCGCCAGCATCTATAGTCTTTTGATTTGTTCATTTTAGCGACTCTGACTGGTGTGAGGTGGTATCTCAGTGTGGTTTTGATTTGAATTTCCCTGATGATGAGTGACACTGAGCATCGTTTCATGTGCCAGAAATCAGTGAAATTAAAATAGAAAAACTATAGAGAGAAGAAAAAAAATCAATGAAGCAAAAAGCTATTTCTTTATCAAGATCAATAAAAATGACAAACTCTAGGCAAGACTGACAAGAAAAACAAAAGAGGGAAGATAACTGATTGCCAGTATAAAGAATAGAACAAGAGATATCAATACATACCCCATAGACACCAAAAGAATAAAGGAATTCTACAAACAACTCTACACACATAAATCTAGCAACTTAAAAGGAAATGGGTCAATTCCTAAAAAAACACAAACTACACAACTCACCAATATGAAATAATCTGAATAGCCCTATAACTATCAATGCAATTGAGTCTGTAATTTAAAAACTCCAAAACAGAAATCTTGAGGGCCAGATGATTTCACTGGAGAGTTGTACCACACATTTAAAGATGAGGAACACCAATTCTATACAAAATCTCTTGCAGAGTACAGAGAAGGAAGGAATGCCTAATTCATTTTATGAAACCATGATCCTAATACCAAACCACACACAAAGACAATCCACAAAGAGAAACCTACAGACCAAATATCCCTCATGAATATATAAACACAAAAATCCTTTGCAAATCATTAACAAATAAGAATTCAGCAATAAATAAAATTATGTACCATGACCAAGTGGGATTTACTCTAGTTTGTAAGGCTGGTCCAATAGTAAAACGAAACAAAAATCAATGTGATCCACCATATATAATAAGACATTTAAGAAAAATCACATTATTAATTGATGCAAAGTATCTGACAAAATCCAACAACCATTCAAATAAAAACACACACTAAAACTAGTAATAAAGGGGAACTTCCACAACTTGGTAAAGAGCATTTAAAAAACCTATAGCTAACATTGTACTTAATGGCAAGACTGAATGCTATTAATGCCAGCTCAGTAAGGCACAGAAAGGTCAAGAATTTGCCTGAGGTCACACAGCTAATAAGTTATAGAGCCAGGATTCAAACTCCATGAGTTCTGAGTTCAAAATCCAGTGCTTTTAATCACAACATCATTTTTGTCTTTCCTCAGTTATAGTTCCCATACACCAAATCATCAACAGTGGTTATCTACTTGTGATAGGATTATAGATCTGGGTTCCCCTCTTGTATTTCCCTACACATTTTATACATAGTCTAAAATGAGCAAATATTTGTCAAAATGAAAATATGTAAAAATGCAAACACAAATCATTACTTTAACAGCTCCTGCAGTTTCTTCAAGTAAAGCCAGATCCCTTATCAAAGAAAAAAAAAGGACTCTATTAACAATTTAAATTTAATATTCACAAAATGCTTTAAAAGTCATATCAAATCTTACACCTCACAACCAAGGGGTGTAAGTTCATGGGAAGCCTTGTCCTCCAAACCCCACTTAGGAACATCAAGCACTTACTGAGGCCCTGGACCCTCTTCCTCAAAATTCCAGAGCCAACTGGGCACCTCAGCTGCAGCATTAGGAAGATTCAGTGTTAGATCACTGAATAGACCTCCATCATCACTGTTTCCCAAAGCATGTTCCACAGCACTGGCCCTCTAAAAATAGAGTCCCATAAAGAAGTCATGGGACTATGTAATGCACAGCATGGTGACTCCAGTTAATACCATATTATATAGTTGAAAGTTGCTGAAAGCAGACCTTGAAAGTTCTCATCACAAAAAAATTGTTAACTATGTATGGAAATGGATGTTACCTAGACCTATAGTCTTGATCACTTCACAATGCATAACAAATATGAAATAAATACACTGTACATCTGAAAGTAGTTATCATACATCAATTATGCTTCAACAATAAAAAAAAGAAAAAGCATTTCACCCTGGACCAAGTTTAAGATACATTCTATATTCAGCTCTAGAAATTGAGAACATCCATTAAAATATCAGTTGTACTTCACCACTATGATCTGTAGTCCTTCAGAAGAGATTATGTGTGTGTGTTTTTTTTTAAGTTTCTTTCTTTCTTTCTTTCTTTCTTTTTTTTGAGAGAAAGATAGCAGGAACGGCAGAGAGAGGGGAAAAAGTGAGAATCCAAAGCAGGCTCCGTGCTGTCAGCACAGAGCCCAATGTGCGGTTTGAACTCACCAACCTTGAGATCATGACCTGAGCCAAAACCAAGAGTCTGATGCTTAACCGACTGAGCCACCCAGGCACCCAGAGATGACATGGTCTTAAACATAACAATGTCCTTGGCGTCCGGGTAGCTCAGTCAGTTAAGTGTCCAACTTTGGCTCAGGTCATGATCTCACAGTTCATGGGTTCGAGCCCCACACTGGGCTCTGTGCCGACAGCTCAGAGGCTGGAGTCTGCTTTGGATCCTGTGTCTCCCTCTTTCTCTGCCCCTCCCCTGCCCGCACTCTGTCTCTCTGTCTCTCTCTCTCCCCCTCATTCTCTCAAAAATGACAAATATTAAATATAACAATGTTCTAGAAGTTTTTCAGGATTCTCAATGGAGAAATTTCCATTCTAAGGAAAATAGAGTCATGCAACACAAACACGTGGCATCCCTTAAAATTCAGAGTGTTCCTTAAAACTTTTGCTTTAACTTAAAGAGCTCCTTTAATAAAGTAAGACCAACCTTTAAATCTCATGCCAAAGCATTCTTTCCTGCCTCTTCTTTTGCCAGCAGAACTTGGCCTTATCTTTCAGCAAGTTAAATTCACAGCTCTTTATAACTGAGCATCTTTATCCACTGGCACAATTTCAAAGTACTCAGTATTGCAATTAGTGTTACGTGGTTTATGTACCATTTGACGGTCTTCCAAACATTTTATTGGACATCCCACCCAACAACACAGTGTGTGGGATTTTGGTATCATTAGCAGCTACACGCAGAGGGAGAAATTAAGGTGCATGTGAAACTAACCCGGAGGGTCTTCTTCCTCCCCCTCCCCCCCAGGGTCTTCTGAAACATGCTACCAGTTCTTACCAGCTCCTTTTGGGCGTACGGTTTAGCACATAAATGCCAAGTGATCACAAGCAAGGCCGCTAGCTCAGTGGCTCCTTCCAGAACTCAGATGACAGTATCAGTTTAATGAAATCCAGGCCCACCACAATTTAGGGCCCCCGAGTTGTTTTTCCTGGGGTCTGGAGAAGTGCCTAGTTGTAAGAGTTTCAAAGAGCATTTGTGCAATGGTTTACATACTTGGTTTAAAGATTCAATTGAGGAGGTTTCCCGACTCTTCAAAAGAACTGCGCCTGTAAGTTAACTACCATGAAATGGTGGTTGCAGTGGCAGCACACGCCAGCAGGCTTGGGTTACAGCTGCAGTGAGATGGTGGATTACAACGCCTGGAATGCGTGGGGCTCCAGATACTCAACTCAGGAACAGCTTTACTGAACACGTTTTTAAACAGAGGCCCAGCCACAATCCAGTAACTTTCTAACCAATCTTTACCTGCCAAGGATTACTATGACCGCGTTGGTCTCAATTCAAATTATAAAGCCCGTAATTCCAAATCCTACCCCGTTACCAAGCCTGACACCAAAAACTCTGACTTTTCAGAGCCCTGAGAGCACACTCCGTTCCGTACATGTCCCAACAAAGTACCAGAGGCCTGAGTGACCATTCAAATACAGCCCATTTCAATATATATTTAGATGCACAGATTTCCAAACTGCTAACTCTCCACTGCAAAACCTGCCGTTATATTCAGACTAATTTCCCAATGCTCATTTTATATATATATATATATATATATATATATATATATACATGCATACATATATATATATATTTTTTTTTTCCTTAGAGAAAGTGAGAAGCAGGGGTAGGGGAGGGGGCAAAGGGAGAGAGAGAATCTTAAGCAGGCTCCACACTCATCATGGAGCCCAAACTGGGCTTGATCCCACAACCCTGTGATCATGACCTGAGCGGAATCCAGAGTTGGACAACCAACAGCCACCCAGGTGCCTCTAAATATCAATTAATCTAAATACCAATTAATATCTTAAGGTTTTTCCAGTTTCTGTAAGATCATGACCTGAGCCTAAGTCAGACGCTTAACCAAGTGAGCCACCCAGGCACTTCTTCGTTGCCCACAGGTTTTTCCAGTTTCCAATATGGGAAGTTAAAAAGAACATTCTATTTTTATTTGCTCCTCTCCTTGTTGGGTTGGACACCTTCATGTATACATCTATGTCTCTTGTATGTTTTTCTTTCCTATATTAATCATATGATTTTATTTAATGGTATACTAGTTTTCTATTCATAAGACCTTTGGTTTGTTGTTTGTTAAAAATACTAAATTTTTGCCATCCATGATGCATACATTTTCTATCTTAATTTTAGCCAACTTAAAATCAGCTTCCCCCCTTCAAAAAAACACAAAGTGTCCATTGTTGGTTTATAAACTGGAAAATGCTATCCTTAATAAAATGTGACCCACAGGGCCTCAGAATACTTGAAAATATACCTCTCTCATTATCTGGAGTGGAGATTGTTGCTAATGCCTGGATTCTGGAGTCAATTTCTTAAACAGCTGTTATCCCTTCCACAGCACTTAAAATAACGATAGAGAACTACCAAATAACTAGATGAGGCTTGAGATAAGGCACAAAGTAATTTTACCATACACTACCTCTACAGGTTTAAAGAAATGGGTGTAACTTTGGAACAACACTCTAAAAAGATTCATTATGGTTTATACAATTTTTTAATGGCAAGCTCACAAAACTAATTCCCAGCAATGTGCAATTACTCAGCCTGGAGTCAAATACAGCTTGATTAGTGCAATTAAGAATCTTTTGCAGAGTTGGGGGAAAGAGTTAAAAAAAGCAAGCAAGGGTGTGCCAAATGAAGAGAGGTTCCGGAGACCTCCCCCAAGCAGTCCATGAAACATTTGCAAACAACAATTCAAGTTGAGAGAAAACCTAAAGGACAAAAAATACCACACCCAGAGCTGTTCAATTCTGAGCCTGGGAACCTCCCAGCTACTTGGAAGCCCAAGGAGCGTGAGACCCAAATGTGTGCTGGGGGAGGGAGAACGGAGGAGGAAAGGCCCTGGTGAGCGCTGATAAGGAGTTCTGACTTTAGCCACATGGAGAGGAGGACACATAGGAGGCTTTTTAAATGAGAAAAGGGACAGGAATCTGTTGAGTTTGTGGTGATCAAGCCTTTCCCCAAAATGGAGACAAACTGGGAGAATGTGGCCAAGAAGTGTAGCACAGAAAATGGTTGAGCAGGGAATCCGTGTAGCAGGTAGAATGCACAGGACTGAGCAACTGGCTGTTTGGTCCTTGAGGCTGGGGGATACCCGTGTTCCTGATACAAGGGGTTTTGGTTTTAATGAGGATCCTATTATAGTGGTTCACGTACTTAATTAGCATCAGAATTACTGGAAGGAAGCTGGTTAAAAATGCAAATTCCAGAAACTCCCCCAGCCCAGACGCCGATTCAGTGAATCTAGAAAAGAACCAAGTAGGCATTCCCCCTTCCCCAGTCATCAGCCCCCTCAAGCCTTCACAGTTAAAGAGGGTGCGTGGGGTGGGGGGGGGTGTTGTCACAAAGGTAGATAAAGTGTGAGAGGATAAGGACTGATAATGCTGAGACAAAGGGGAAAGTTTCCTCCTCTTGAACAACAAAAACACTAGATGCAATCAAAATTGGATTTTGGGGGGGGTTTGTGCTTATAGCTATTTCAACCACACAAAGACGATATGCTTCCTCCAGAAGGCAGCTCAACAAATACAAGGAAAGAGTGGGAGCTCCAAGGATGGGCGGAAGGTTCAGGAAATCAGGGAGGAAAGGTCACCAGAAGCCACAGGCTCGGCTGCATAGGAAGTGCTGGCTAAGCCCTAGGCTCCAAACCAATCCTAGGGCAAACCTTGAAAGAAGGTAAGAACCTCCCTCCCTCCAGGACTACTGGTTTGTGTATAATGGAGACCTCCAAAAACAACAAGATCAGGTCATCTGGACTACGGAGATGGCCTAGCTAGAATTTACATCGGGGTTCTCTACCCCAGCTCCATGGATGTCTTGGGGTGTCGTCCTGTGCAATGTAGTGTATTGACCATGCATCCTTAGCCTACAAGATGCTAGTAGCACTTCCCCACTTGCGATAACCAAATACGACCCCAGATACAACCAAATGCCACCAGGAAAGCGTGGGGGGGAGGGGAGGAGAGACTGGGTCCTTGGGAATCACAGCCTCAAACTAAGAGGCTTCGCAGTTGTGGAATTAACAAAGGCCTTGGAATCAAACAGACAAAGCTTTCAATCCCAGCTACCCCATTTATAAGGTGAAAAGCTTCAATGGGCCTATTTATTCATCTTTAAAATGGGGATAACAGGACCTACCACAGGGTTGTTCTGAGGATTACGTAAAATAACGTGTAATGCGCTTAGGGCAATGCCTAGCCCAGGAGGCAACTAATAAATACCGGCTTTTATGTTTTCAAAGAGATGTCTGTCTTGAAGAGGAACCAGGGACATTTGCTTACAGCTCTAGCGTTGAGTGGAAACCTACTCCACCTAAAAGAAACTACACAGAAACTACAGTCTCCTTTCTCTCCAGCTTGTAGGGGGTCTGAACCACGAGGCTTTGGATTCCCCAGGGGCCAGTGGATAAAATTCAGGGGGTCTGTTAACTTGGATGGGAAAAAATATGCGTCCTCATTTTCACTAGTTAAATTTAGCATTTTCTTCAATTATGCTTCTAAAAGCACACATCAACTATACCTGGCTATTACCACCAATAAAAACATTACAGCTTTTTCTTACATCACAACTGAAATACCGACTTTCTGAGCTCTACCTCGAAATTATGGAAGTTATTAGGCCTGATGCTAGATACCGTGTTATTTAGTATGCTACTGAAGAAGTATATATTACTATGCTACATATTTGGGATTTTTTTTTATTTTGAAAATTGTTATTTTAAAGTAATTGGGTTACTTTATGCATTTAGAATTCTTACTCCGAGGGGGTGCCTGGATGACTTTCAGAAGACCATTAGACTCCTGATCTGGGGTCATGAGTTTGAGCCCCCCGGTGGGTGTTGAGGGGGCTTAAATAAATAAAACTTACAAATATATGTAAAATTCTTACTCTGAGAGGAGCTCCACAGTCTTTCCTGAAGAGGGTCAAAGGCACAAAATAAGAACCCCTGCCCTAAACCTTTTTGGCTAAGCCCATAATTCCCAAGCCGCCTTCTGTTCTTAATTTACTAAACAAGATCTTTGTTATAAAACTAATATCTGAATTGGATTAACACAAGTCACTTATCCTTCCCTATATAAACTATAGATCAGCAGCAAACATGAACATAACAGCATCGGACACGTTTCCTCACTCAGGACCCATCAAGTGCGCCTTGTTTTCCCCGGGGCACCTGAACGAGCTTTCCATCTTTACCGGAACATCCATCAGGTCCATTCAGCCAGCACTTACTAAACACGCAGGATGCAGCAGAGTTGTGTCCAGGATACAGACACTGGAGGTCTGCCTTCGAAGATGCTCCCAGCCCAGGGGAAGAAATGCGGCACGGACAGGAGAACGGCTAGACCGGCCAGCTAGAAGGCTATTTGCTCTACCGGGGCAGGCGGAGGCCATGTGGACCACACTCACCTACGTGTACCAAGCACACCTGCTGCCTAGCGTCTACGACTAGGAACAAAAACCGTGCGTCCTTCACCAGTCCAGAGATGCTTAAACCATACAAACAGAGGGCATGTTTGTTCTTGTTAGCCTCAGCTGAGAAATCATAAATGTTTTTTGGGTTCAAGAGTCTAATACTTCACTGACAAGATGACCAAAGATGAGGTTTTGTTTTTAGCAAAAATTAAAATTTCCTGAGTTATGTCATCAGCCACGACACTAAACAGGCACCACCAAGCCCAACCTATAATCGCCATTAGTGGCCCAGTGGCTGCTGGGTACCAGCTGGCTTGCACTCCTAACTACGTTATGTAGAACCCAATATAATAACTAAGTGGTTCAAGTTTAATTCCATTAAAATTACATCATGGAACTGGAGTATAAGGAAGAATTACTGACAAATGGGAAAAAGAGCATGAATCCAGGCTCCACAGGCATTTGACTCACCCCTGAGTCACATCCAGTACTCACCATGCCAAGACTAATGCCTTTTGACTCATTATCAATTAAAATAAATGTTTTTGGAGACCTCACACACAGGTGGTAGATTTCTCACCTAGGGCCCCTAAAATGAAAGTAGAAGAATTAGGGTGCCTGGGTGGCTCAGTCGGTTAAGTGGCCAACTCTTGATTTCAGCTCAGGTCATGATTTCACCATTCATGAGTTCCAGCCTGGCATCAGGCTCTGCACTGACAGGGTGGAGCCTGCTTGGGATTCTCTCTCTCTCCCCATCTCTCTCTGCCCCTCCCCCACCCATATTCTCATTCATTTATTCTCTCTCTCTCTCTCTCAAATATAAACAGGGGCGCCTGGGTGGCTAAGTCGGTTTAGCATCCGACTTCGGCTCAGGTCATGATCTCATGGTTGGTGGGTTCAAGCCCGCATGGGGCTCTGTGCTGACAGCTCAGAGCCTGGACCTTCTTTGGATTCTGTCTCCCTCTCTGCCCTCCCCAGTCATGCTCTGTCTCTCTCTCCTTCAAAGCTAAGTAATCATTAAAAAAATTTCTTAATTATTATTAAGAAACATAAAACATTATGAAAACTAGAAGAACTTATAAGATCATATTTTAGCTAAATACCCTTATGTCAAAAGTGTATTCACCTACTGACAGCAAAGGGGACAGGTCTTCCCCCAAATCACGTGACAGGGGAATACAAGAAGAATCAGAGTTTTCTTACTCCCAGAACACTTTTGTAGGGACTCAAGAACTAACAAAGATGCATACATACACACCTCCCTCCTTAGTATTATTTCTTCCTAGAAAGTTCTTCTGCTTGCCATCAAAACTTTCTCATCTTGGGGGCGCCTGGGTGGCTTAGTCGTTTTTAGTGTCTGACTCTTGATTTCAGTTCAAGTCCCGCGGCTGACAGCCAGAGCTTGCTTGGGATTCTCTCTCTCCCTCTCTCTGCCCCTACCCTGTTCAGGTGCACAAACATACAAGCTCACTCGCTCGCTCGCTCTCTCTCTCTCTCTCTCAAAATAAATAAACTTTTAAAAAAAAACACTTTTTCATCTTTGAGATCAACAGGCTGAAAATTAAGGATTAATTGCCTGGGATTTTCTTTTTTAATTTTACTTTCTCCTTGAACAACTAAATTATTTAGATGCCACTTCCACACCTTGGCAGCTCAGAACCTGCCAGCTTCCCCTGCTCCCTTCCAAACTGTGCTATGTGTCCGTGTTCTGTGTCTCTGGTTCTCTCCCTCTCTAGGCAGTATCAGTCCAAGTGTTAAAGTTCTCTTGATTGGGGCACCTGGGTGGCCAAGTCAGAGCATGTGACTCCTAATCTCAGTGTTGTGAGTTCAAACTCCATGTTGCACGTGGAGCCTACTTTAAAGATAATAAATAAATTTCTCTTCCATTTTCTTTATAAGGTGATGGTTTCCCCCCACTTTCACAACGGAACACAAATGCTCATTGTGAGCCATCATTTCGACACAGAACATCTGAATTAAGCTGAAAGCTGTTTTAAGGCTTCAGGCAAGGACACAGACTGAAAGAATGCCAGAATGTTCCAGCCTCCTCCTGAAATTACCCTTCTTAGAGCCCAGAAACCCATGATCTCTAAGTACAGGCGAGTGTTCACACTGCGGACTACCAAGGACACTTCCTAGACTCACCTCTTAGCAGCTGGGTGACCCTGAACCACTACTTCCTCAGCCCTGGAGCTACTCGCCTCCAAACTGAGTATGCAAGAACCTTCAATAACCACTAAACCCTAAAGCTGGCAGGTACCCCAAGCTGGCTGCACTCCCCAATCACCATTTTATCTCCTGATTCTGTCATCTTCCTTCTCAATACCCTCAACTAAGAAATGTGGGAAGTAAAAAATGCTTTGTTTTCTCCAAGTCACTTCCCAACCACCCGCATACAATGACATAACTTAAGAACCTTGCAGTGTTTCACAGCAACTGCCTTAACATTAACCCTCAAGTGCGTCCTCCCCTACCCTCCTCTTTTTTTTTTCTTAACCACCGGGAAGAGAATACTCTGAAAGTCTGAGACATAAGGCCAAAGTCACATGCAGAGCCAATCAAGAAAGACAAGATGCAAACCTTAGGTCTTGCTTCAAATCCTTAAAGTATTTTTTTTTAATTAAATCTTTGCCTTTGCAGAGCCCTTAAGCTGGAAGGGGGGAAGAAAATGCAAAGTGAGTATTTAGAATTTCAAGAGAAGAGGAGGAAGTGAGAAAGTCAAGATTTTAAAAAGTGGGAACGGAAAAGGTTGCCCCATCCAATTCGAGGAAAACGGTGAAAAGGCGAGATTCGGACGAGACTCTCCAAGTGGAATGTACAGGAAACGCTGATTCAAGTCTGCAGTGCCTAAAGGTTTAAAACCCACCAGAAGAAAGGCAGGCAGGCCTACCCCTTCCTCCCCCCCCCACGCACACACATTAGAAGCACCTAGAGAAAAGCATGCAAAATACCCTTCCCCTTCATAATTCCCGCACACAGCTCCAACTTTCCAGCCTTTGGTTCTGGCCGGCTGTTTTCCGAGCCTCCTCGATTCGGGTAGTTATAATTCCCGCGCCCAGATCTCGCCGCCCCCCCCCCTCCTCGCAACAACCATCGTTTCCTTCCCGTCCTT
>PISW01017234.1:0-10906 GCA_004023785.1 Mungos mungo
AGACCGTGAGGCCCAGGTAGGGGTTCCCAGAGGAGAGGGGGAGGCTGGTCTGAGAACTGCTCACCAAGATGTGTGGCGCCCAGGGGTCGGCTAGGGATGGGTTGGAAGGTCCCCGCACCTGCCGCTGGGGGCCAGCAGGCCTACAGTCCACGTGTGCCTCTCCCCCAAACGCGTCCTCTTGCAGGGCGCTCCACCTAAATGACGTGTCATCATCCACCCAGGAGCCAGGGGGCGTCCTGACAGCTCCCAGCCCCCCCATGTCACTAGCCCCCCCGCTCCCCCACCACGTGTCTCCCCAGCAAGCGTGTCCCATCCCAGCCCCCTGCCACGCCTCTGCCCTCTGCTCCCCTGGGCCCTTAGACTCCCCCCACCCCTCAACTCATCCCGCAGGGGCCTGCGGGTCTCTGGGGATCTCGGTGCCCGTGCCCTCGCCACCTGTCCGCTCCTCTTGCTGGACGTCCAGGGGTGGGCGTCGCTGAATGCGCTTTTGTTGATAGGACTGAGCCCCCTCCCAGCACGGAGCCCTCCCCCTAAGGGCGAGCGGCCCTGTGGCGCGCTTGGGGTTCTCGGGCCACCGAAGCGCCCCGTTTAGTTTCACACGGTTACAAGGGCTCCGAGCTCCGCGATGGGGGCGGGGTGGGGGGGTGCCTGCCCAGCTGCGTTCCCGCCCGGCCCTCAGCCGCCGCAGTTCCCGGCGCAGCCGGCAGGGGGCGCACCCGGCCTGGCGCCCGAGCTCCGACCCGGGAACAGGCTTTTTTTTCCCCCACGCTGCTGGAAGAGAGAAAAGTGTTGTGTTTCGGGATAAAGCAAAGGAGCTTCGCCCAGGCTCCGCATCCGAGCCGCCGCCGCCCCGCATGCCGCTCCCCGACGGAGCGCGCAGCCTGGGGGGCTCGTATAGGGGCGCGCGGCCGGCGGCGCGCAGCGGAGGGCACACCAACCGGACCTTCGTGTTCGACGACGGCCGATGCGCCCCCAGGTAGGGCTGATGCGCCTCTCCCCGGGTGGATGGACCCCAGTCCCCGCTAGCGCCCCCGCCCAGGCCCCTCGCACCGCACAACCGCGCGCCCTGGGGTCCCACATCTCCGAGAGCCCCACATCCCAGGTCCACCTCCATTTCCGCAGCCGTGAGCGCCCTCCCCCGCCGACCGCGGGGAACAGGGGCGCCCCACGGGACCAGCCACCGCGGCAAGGGGGCACTTACTCCAGGGACCGGCAGGAGCTCCTGGCTGGCGTCTGTCTGTGCTCCCTTGATGCGCAAGTGCCCCCAATGCGGCCATTTTTGGGTGTGCAGCCCCAAGCAGCTCCCAGGTGCGGGGAGCCGGGGCTGCACCGGCCTCCCAGCCCCCCTCCACCCAGCCTGCTGGAAGGAGCCCACTGGGGTGCTGCCGCGAGGGGGCGGCAGCGGGGCACAGGGGCCAGAGCACTCCGGTGGACGCACGTGTTCAAGGGCAATTCCCAGAACGAGCTCGACTCCTGGTGAGAGGCGGGTGGCCTGTGTCGCACAAAGGGCAGGAATTTTGGCTTTTAATGGCATGGCTTTGGGGGCTTGTCATTTCTTTTTTGGGCATTCCCATTAGCTCAGCTCGGTGAGAAGGGGGCCAGCCGACCCGGCTTCTGGCGGCCTGAGAGGAGGCCACCTGTGCCTGTGCAGTGTCCCAGGACGCCACGGGCCGGCTGTCCCGGTGACTGGCCCAGAGGGCACAGCGCTCGGGCACAGCCCAGGGCGGAAACAGACCTGACCAAGGGCTGGGAGGAAGGTCAGGCTGGATGGGGAGCCCCCCAGGGAAGGGGTGAAGACTCACCCTCACCAGGGAGGAGGAGGCCGTGTGAGGACCCCCCGCCCAGGGGAGATCAGGCTGGGCAAGGGAGTATGATCTGCCCCGAGCAGGGGCAGCTGAGGCCAAGGCTGTTAGGTCAGGGAGGCTGTCTTCCGCCGGGAGAGGGAAGACCTTTCTCGGGTCCAGTGACGGTCTGGGGGGGGATGGGGCTTCTGGAGGTCTCACCATAGGGCCAGCCTGGAGTCCGGTGGCCTGGCCTCCTTCCCTCCCTGCAGCTTGGGCAGGCTGGG
Source organism: Mungos mungo (assembly GCA_004023785.1). NCBI lineage: Eukaryota > Metazoa > Chordata > Mammalia > Carnivora > Herpestidae > Mungos > Mungos mungo. The sequence goes on from PISW01017234.1 coordinate 2,069, forward strand.
TCATCAAAGGTGCCGCATGGCCCTAGGAACAGTGCTGTGGCTCCGGCAGAGGTGAGGCTGGAGGGGTACCCTGCCTCCTGCTGGCGGAGCAGCCTCCAGGCTGTCAGGTGAGGCACCTGGGGACCGGGGATGGGCTCCTGGCTCTCTGGGCTGCCGGAGTCCCTCCCATGGTGCCTGGCCCCCACCTGGACCCTGTGCCTACCCGGCCAGGCAGAGCCCCAGGTCCTAGCCACCCCGGAAGACCCCGGGCGCTGTCCTTCCCACCCTGCTTCTTCCCCAGGTGCACATATTGCCGCCATGCAGGTGACAGTTGTTACAGAAGGGTCAGGGGCCCAGGGAGGGCCTGTCTTTCCCTGGAGCGGGCCAGTGCTGGCCTTTGGGTCAGAGTCCTCTGGCCTTTTCCAGAGCTGCTGGTTCCCCCACAGCCCTACCCTTCCCCCCCACCCCGACCCCAGGGACTGGTGTGGCCCCTGTGAACCCTGGTGGCCGAGGGCACAGAGCCGGGACTGGCGTCCTGCCAGGGCGCACGGCTGGCCAGAGTTCTCGGCCTGCCCTCCAGGCCCATATTAGGGAGCGGTGCCTACAGGGCAGCAGGAAGTGGCCCAGGCCCTGTGGGAAAGGTTCTCAGGGCCCGAGGCAAAGCCCAGGCCTGGCCGCCGCAGGGCGGCTTCCCAGGTGGGGGCCTGGGAGGCACTCAGAGCTGTCTGGTTTGGGCCAGGAGAGCCTACAGCAGCGGCTCAGAGAGATAGAGGTGAGTGAGAGGGGGAGCAGGGGTGGGGGGGACACTTGGGGCTCTGTGTCAGAGTGCAGGTCTGTGGGTGTGACCTGTGTCCCCACGGCCAGCTGCACCACAGCCTCTGAGTCCCCCAGCCAGCTTGTCCACATGCCCGGGTCTCAGCAGCCCGTGAAGTCACTCGATTGTCGTGGTGTGGCCGACGCTGGGCCCTGTTACCGGGACTTCCCCTCCCCACAACGTGACTAAGTGCAGATTCTCTCCTGAGTCTTCTCTTTGGGCTCCCGCGGGCCCAGGGCTCTGGGGGCCGTCCCCAAGCCTGCCGCGGGGCGGTGTTCTCGCAGACGGGCCCCGTCTCCTGTCTCGGTGAGGTCTGCCTGCAAGTGCCTGTAGGGAGGGTGCACCCCTGCGTGTGCCCCGCCCCCGTGCACATGCCTGCATTCGTGTAGGAGCAGAGGGGGGGCGGCCAAGGGGGTGTGGGGTCCCCGGGTGGAGCCCCGAGGTAGGTGGCGGCTCAGGAGCAGACTCTGATCGTACAAGTATTTTCAAAGTCGTCTTGGGAATTCTTCAGGCCGTGTGCATGCATGTGTGTGTGTGTGTGTGTGTGCGCGTGCAGATGAGGCCGCCCACACTGACCCAAACTCTTCTCCTCTGGAGCGTGGAGAAGAGCCAGGCAAGGCCTCAGGGCGCGAGGCTCATCCTAGATGCAGGTGAGCCGGGGTGGAGGCGCTGAGTCCCTGGAGAGGCCTTCCGGAGAAGTCTGCCACATCAGGGGTCCGCCATGCGGTCACTCCGGGCTGCTCTGGGGCGGTGACCAGCTCTGGGCGCCCGTGATGTTGCCCCACAGGTTCACAGCGACCTGACCGGAGGCTCCCTGCTGGGGACCTCGGCTGGCACTCATCTCCTTGCTAGCGGAGGGCATTGAGGAGCCCTGGGGACCCAGCTCTGGGCGGCTGGGCCGCTGCAGGAACGTGCTGTGGCCGGGACCCAGCCAGTGCCCGCGCCAGTGGGCCAGCCGCCCTCCGAGTGGCAGAAACAAGCCCTAGTGGGTCCAGTGCGTTCCTCCTGTCAGCCCCGTCCCTGCGAGCAGCGGGGGCCGCCACCCTGAGAGAGAGCGTGAGACCTCAGTTCTGCCGTCGTGGCCACCGCAGTTCGCTGGGGTGGGAGGGCAGGTCGAGCTCAGCATCCACATGCGGCGTCTGTAACCACTGCGCCGGGCGACGCAGGGAGGCCGGCCACAGCGGCGCGGATGCGGGCACACGTGGTCTTGGGGCCAGCGGCTGAGGACCCGGGGCACCTGGTAGCCTGAGGAGGTCCTCCCCGGCCCTGCACTGGGGGGCAGCAAGGCTCCGGGAAGTTGAACGGCTTCTTTCCGCTCTCCTGACTGGCTCGGTGGGGACCCTGGTCACAGCTTGGGGTCTGCTCCGGTGGTGACGGTGATGGCTCTGGGCATGCAGGGGCCCGGGGTCCTGGCATGGAGCCCTTGAGGGAGGCCTCAGGGTGTTGGTGGGGATATGACCCCGGAGTGCCGGAGGCCAGAGGACAGGGAAGCCACCAAGTTGAGTTCTTTCGGGTGCCAGGAGCACGAGGCTCTAAGGGCCACGATCTGCCAGGGAGGAAGTGTCACGTGTGGGCAGCTGACACCCCCACCGGGGCTTCTGTTCCCACGCCAGCCTTCAGAGCCCCTCGGTGTGGCCAGCACGGGGAGCTGGCAGGCCAGATAGGGCCACTTCCTCCCGGTGGAGCCCCTGTGCCCTGATGTGACAGGGGACGCCATCTGTCCTGGCAGGCTGCCAAGGGACCCCCCCCACCTCCGTGCCGGCTCTGGCCACCCGCGGCTGCACCTGCAAGCGGCAGCCCTGGTCTAGCCGGAAGGGGAGGGACTTGGGCATCTTCAGCCAGAGGATGGGATGCAGCTGGTGGGCAGGACCAGGCAAGCGGGGTGGGCACCAGGGGCTGCGTCCTGGGCCTTACAGTGGGGACACAAGACCCGCTACCAGACCGTGGGTCACCCAGGTGTGCTGTGTCCTTCTTGGGGTGTGCAACAGGGGGGCGTTCCCGAGCCATAGGCCCCGCCCAGGTGGGCGGGACGAGAACTGCAAATCCCCGAGGCTTCCACCTGCCCTAAGTTTCGGGGCGGGGCTCGGGCAGGGGGGCGCCGCCCCTGCCTCCACACCAGGACCAGGCCCTTGCTCCCTGTGTTCCGGGCTTGCTGGGTGCACAGAGAACCCCACTCTGAAGCATCGAGTCTGATGACTCTTCAGTTTGAATCCAGCTCAGCGATGGGTTCTGAGCTGTCACTTTGGAACTTGACGCATCTGGGAGATGGTGGCAAAGCCACAGCGTCTACTCAGAGCCCCTTCCCCCATGGGGAGGGTGGACGCTCCACTCCCCTAAGAGGCCTGGGAGGGCTGCTGCGCAGCTTGAATGGCTCTGGTGTTTTAATTATTGTGCAAAGGAAGCACTTAGCGTTTCTGTTGCGGTCAGCAGAGTTGCTGCTTTCTGCTCCCTGGGGCGCCGCGCCCTCTCTCCTTGAGCGGTCCGCTCCCCCGCTGTCCGCGGCAGATCCCCCCCAGCTCCCGCTCTCCTCAGCCCCCACCCCGCCGTGATGCCGCACTGTCTTCCGGACTCGCCGGGATGCTGCACGGGGATGAGTGAGGGTGTGCGCACGCGTGTGCTCCATTCATGCCTGTGTGCGTGGACATGCTCGCACACGCGTGCACACGTACATCTGTGCGCACGCGTGCAGGCAGGCACCCCTCCTCCCCGGCGCCGCCGACAAACGTGGCTCCAGGCTCCGTGGGGTTTAGAACGAGTGCCAGCCTCGTAGGAGTGGGAACAGGTCCCTTCCAGGAGGTGCCGGCCGCGGCCCCGGACGGCGAGCTCGAGCCCTGGTTTCCCAGGTCGCCCCTCGCCTGGAGCCGGGGCTCCGCCCCAGCCGCCTGCCCAGAGGTGGGCTCAGGACGAGGGCTGGGCTGGGGCTCTGGCCTGGGGACGCTGGTGGCAGGGATGGTCCCCGACCTCCTGGCCCCCATACCCAGGCTGAGGTGGGATGGTCCCCTCGTGTGGCACCACGGGCGAGACGTGGCCTTCCTCCCCCGCCGTCACCCCACACGGAGGTCACTGCGTGGTGGGGATGGTCCGTGCTGGCAGAAAGCCGGGTGCCCCGAGGAAGGAAGCTGTGGGTCTGTGCTGGGAGAACTGCGTCCATGCGGGCCACACGGTTGGCTGTTCGCGGCACGGCGTTGTGCTGAATCAACGGACGTTCGGACTGTTGGCAGCAGCGTCTGAGGCCGGGGGCGGTGGGGGAGCCTGGGCCCGGCGGGCTCTGGCACCGAGGAGGGCGTGCGGGCACAGGCTCTGGGTGAGACAGCCCTGCTCTTACGTCTCAGCCACACGGGGCTCCCCGTGGCTCCTCCCGTGTCCACGCGGCAGACACGGACCCGAGAGCCGGATCCACGCTCTCCCTGCTCGGGGCCTTCCCAGACCACACGTGGCCGCCGGGACATGAGCGCGTGCCCCCGTGGGTCCCGGTGGCCAGCGAGGCGGAGGACCTGAGTGTGATCGCTGCTGCGGGCGCCTCGTCCCCGTGGGGCGCGGCTCTGTCCCGGCTCTGCTCCTTTCTGTGCCCGGGTCTCACGACCTCGATGCCGTCCCTACAGCAGGTGACTCTCCCCGTGTTCTCTCCCAGCCTCTCCCTCGCCGGGGGGCCGGTGTCAGCTGCAGCGCGGTCTCCCAGGGCCTCCCCGCCCCCCGTCCCATCAGCGCGGTGCCCGCCCCCCCCCAAGTCCCCGCTGCAAGTTTGTTCTCGTGCCAAAGCCTCGGCGTCCCGTGGCTGTGGTGCCAAGTGGTGACAGCGCGGGCGCGTCTCGGCCATCGCTATGCGTGTGTCTTGGGAGCCGAGCGCCTCTGCCCTTTGTCTACAGAAAGCACTGCCGAGCTGCGGGGACCACGATCTCCTCGTCCCGTTAGTGACAGCTGCCAGCCGGCCTCTGGGCGCCGCGCCGCGCCCCTCCCCGGCGGCCCTGTGAGCTTCGGGCGAGTGCAGCCGTGGAAACGGGGTCTCCCCGCGCTGGTCTGCGGCGGCCCCGCCTCGGCCCTGGCCCGCAGGGGGCTCTCAGGTGGGGCCCGGTTGCCAGACGCGCTCTGCTCTCCTGACCGTTTTCCGGTTGGTTCTCTCGGGTTTTCTCGGAGAGCGGACAGAGCTGCGTTTCTGTTCTCGGAGCTCCCTCTTTGTCTCGTGCAGCGGCCGGGACCCTGTCCTGGCGGGCAGACCCGTGTCCCAGGTTGGGTGGGAACGGCAACCTTACTTCACAGATGTGATGTTGGCTAGGTTTCTGGAAGATTCCATATGTTGTGGGTTATTGAGAACGTGTTTGCTTGCATTTAATTTATCAACGGATCTTGAAGCTTAGCGAATGTTTTATTTGTTGCCAGCGTGACCCCACGGGACTTCCTCCTCGAGTTTCTTAGTACGATGGAGGGCACTGCTCTTCTCTGAGATAAGTGTCATTCCGTCCTGGCAGCGCGGTGTGACACACCGCTGGGCCCCACCGCCGGTGGCTTCCTTGGGCTGTTTGTACCGAGAGCGCTAAGAGACATGGCCCGACACCAGCGCTGGCCCTTTGCACGTGTGATTTCAGGGACGGGTTCGGGCAGCCTCGGGGAGCAAGGAGGGCAGCCCCGTGTCTCTCTGTGCTTAGGCCTTGGGTCGAGCGAGGGGGCAGGACGCGAGTGCGAAACCACCGGTGCCTTTGGTGGGAGGAGCGTGTCCTTGCCTGTTTGCCTTCCTGTAATCTTGCTGGTTGGCCCCTTGAGCACCACGGGGGCGGCGGGGAGAGGGACACAGAGGCACAGAGCCCTGGCTGTCACCGCCCAAAGACACTCAGCACATCAGCACTCAGGACGCCTTCAGCGTCAGCTCAGCCTCCCAGCCGCCTGGGCCTCTTTCTAAGCTTGAGGACCTCGTGTGGCTGCTTGGGCCCCATGAGCCCACAGGTGCTCGACTCAGATACAGGAATCGTGAGTCCTGGCTTCACCCAGCTTGCTCTCGGGACCCCGAGCCTCTGTCCTGTGGCTGCAGCGCCGGGCATGCGACTGGCAGTCAGCCTTGGCTTCCCTCCCGCGGGGGTGGGGCACGTGACTGTGGGTGCCCAGACTGCCCAGGCGAGGTCCCTTCGTGTGTGCCAGGCCGCGCACGTCCCATCTCATCCTTGGCCTCTCTGCCTGGATCCCGTGGGTCAGCAGCCCAAATCGGAACTCCTCAGAGGGGCCTCCAGCGGACCTGGAGAGAGCAGGATGCGGACTTGGCCATCCCAGGACCTTGACGCTTGGGGTCAGAGCCTTTGTCCAGTGGACTGTGGCCGAATGTCGTCCAACAGCCCAGCGTTAAGAAGCTGCTGCTGACCAAGCCCGCCCGGGCCAGGTGCTCCGCTGAGTGGTTCGTATTTTCCTTCCTCCACCTGCATACAGTCCGCCCGTGAGAACGGAAGGCGTCCCTGCTTCCAGATGAGGAGACCGAGGCTCAGAGATGGGAAGTGACTTCCCCGGGGCCTCCAGTGTGAACTGATGGGACCAGAGCAGACCACACTCAAGTTGTCAGGGCCCTGGGCTGCTGCCTGAGCCTCATGCGTTTGTGCTGAAAGTCCCCAAGACAAGCAAGGACTCCCCACCCCCTGCCTGGGAGCTGGGGGCCACCCGACCCAGCTCCAGGGGTTGGCAGGTCCCAGGAGTGCGGCTCTACATCTCGTCCCGAGGGCGTGAGGGCCGGGGAGAGGGTTGCCTTCCTTAAGATGCTGAAGCACTTAGATCTTGTAGAAATCAATTCTTTGGTGTGGCCGTCACAAGAGACACACAGGCGAAAGGCATGGTCTCGGGGGCCCCACGCGTCCTCCCCAGCTCCTCAGGTCAGGCAGGGAGGAGGGCGTGGGGGGGTGTAGACTGTGTCTGGGCAGCTGAGCCAGGGTCACATTCTTGCCGGTCACCTGGACCACCCCCTCTTGGGCAGGGACTTGTGCCCTGAAGCTCTCAGTAAGAGACACAGCTTGGATTAGGGAGAGGTCCCAGCCAGACCTGATGGCTCAGGGAGCATTGCCTGGTCTCTCCTACAGTGGACCCAGAGACCGTGGGGCCCCTGCCCTCCGCTGGCACAACAAACAGGGCTCCGGGCGCTCTGCTGTGCCGGGGGCAGGACAGATGCCAGGAGGCCTGCAGGGCGTCCATAGCCACCCTGTGCTCACGTGGGTGTGCGGTGTCACCGCGGCACTGTGGAGGACAGGGGGCAGCACTTCCTTCTCGTCCACCCCAGGGCTGGGGGGGTGGCTCCCCCCCCAGTGCTCTTCCTGTCCCCTGTGTCCCTTGAAGCGGGAGGTCATCCATGGACCTGCCAGGTCCGAGCCTTCAGGCCGCAGAGAAAACCAAGGCGGCTCCAGATAGGAGCCAAGGCAGCCGCACTGAGGAGCCGGCGGTCTCGGGGTTCTGCCCTGGAAGGAGGCTTTCCGCAGGTCAGGGGCAGAAGCGAGGAACCAGCCCCGCTCTCTGGCCGAGCGGCTTCCCCTGCATGCGCCGCCCCGCAGCCCCGCCGGCTCGTGACTCAGGAAAAACACGAGGCCACGCTGATGCAATTAGGAAAATGTTATTTTTCAAACGCTGCCAGATCCTCAGGGTTGACCTCCCAACCTGGGAAGAGAGTGCGGGGGTGTGTCGGCCTGGGGGTGTCGGCCTGGGGCGGTCCTCCTGGCTCCAGAGGCTGCGGCACAGGGGTGTGGGGACCTGCCTGCTGCGTGTTCTGGGGCCGAGGAGCAGGGGGCAGCCCCGCAGCGGGGGCTCAGGGAGTGGCCTGCCCCTCCCAGGGTGAGGAAGGAGAAGGGGGTTTCATAGCACCTGCCCCCCCCCCCAGCTGTGTGGACCTCGTGCCCCAGGTGAGTGCCTGCCCTCAACTTTCCAGCTCCAGGAGCCAAGTGTGGGGCCAGGCCCAGGTCGTCTGTCCCCCTGCTGCCCGCCCCCCCCAGTCAGGCTCGGCCAGGGGAACAAGCCCACTGGGGTGGGGAACGCCCTCCCTCAGTGAGCACTGCTGTCCCCAGAGCAGCTGAGGAGGAGCCCGGGGGCCCCCGCGCAGGGCCCACCCACTCTAAAGCATCACTGCGGACGTGCTGCTCTCCTTGGGGCCTTGCCTGGCAGCGGAGCCTGGTGAGGGTGAGCCCAGCAGGCGGAGAATCCCCGCCTTCTCACGAGCATGCCCATGCGAGCTGTCCGAGAAGCAGCAGGGGGGGCCTGGGACTGGACTCACCGGGAAGCTCAGGTGATGCCAGAGGACCAGGAGTCCAGGTGCTGGTCGAGGTCAGGAGCCTGGGTCTCTGTTTGCACATCTGTGACACGGACATGTGTGTCCCCGAGGCATCCCATTAACGGACGTGTGGCTGCCCTGCTGGGTCAGGTGTGGCCACGCTGCTGTGGGGCTCACGGGGTGGCTGGTGACCCTGTGATCTGAGGAGCGGAGAGGTGCTGATGTCCGGGGGGCTCTGGCGGCTGCTGGCCCCTGCCCCCCACCTGTGTTTGGGCAACCAGCCAACGTTCACTTCCGTGTGGAGATGGGGCGGGAAAGGAGCAGGAGCCCTGGAAGGTAGATCCTTGCCCCTCACGAAGCTGAAGACCCCCAGGGTCCCTCGTGGGGCCGGCCCCCACCCCCTATTCCAGCACTGCCGGGTCTCTTTAACTCAAGTGATAGGGGCAGGGGTCTCTGTGGTCTCAGAATCCTGGTGACAACTCTAAGGGCTGCTCACCCAGAGTTCAAAGAGATCATGATGACCCCTCCCAGGTGCTGTGACCCAAGCCACTTGGCCCCAGGGAGGACGAGGACAAGGGCCTCTTCTGAGACCTCCTGGTCACTCACCCCCACCCGCCCCCTAGGGGCCTGAGTGTCTGGGAGGGGGTCTTTGGGTCAAAGATAGGTGTCCTGGCCCCAAGGAACCCTGAGCAGACACCTTAGCAAGAACTGTGAGGGGAAAGGCCCTGAATATGGGCCTTGACAAGCTTCCTGCCATGCCCTGGAGGTGCTTGGAGCGGGCCCCAGGCAGGTGCACTGTGGGCATCTGGGAGGGGCTGCC
>PISW01017235.1:0-10904 GCA_004023785.1 Mungos mungo
TTGCATCTGGAGGCTGGAGATGGCCAAAATAACCTTGGCGTCAGTCTTGCTGCGCCAGACGTAGAGGGTCAAGGTGCATAAAAGATCAAAACCGTATTTAGATTATTCAGTGTTAACTCTCCCCTTCCCAGCATTGCTGAAGGCAAGTCTGGGCGTTTCTTTTAAATATTCATTTGACTCTATTTACCTGGTATCTGACATAGGTCAGATACTTTGTTTTTCCTCCCCTGAAGACTATATAAAGAACAGTTCTTTGCATAAACTCTCTCTCTCTTCTGCCTGATCGAAAACCATGAGTGTTGTCTTTTTTCCCTGCGTCTCCCCTCTCCTCCTGCCCTTTCCTCTCCCTCCCTCAGGAAAGGAACCCGCGATGGAGGCGTGCCCATCAGCCGGGCACGCTGGGACCTGGCCCGGGTTACTACATATGATAACCAAAGCATTCATTTCCAAATATCAAGGACACTAAAATTTGTAGGAATCACCAAAGGTCCCAAGTAGCCATATTATTCTTAAGAAAAACAAAGCTGGAGTTATCAACATCCCATATGAAGGTCTGCTATGCAAAGCCGTCATACTGAACACAGTATGGTGATGGGCAGGGGGATAAATACTTAACAGCCAGTATAGTAAGTCCAGAAAATGACCCAGAAACAAAGAATATCCAATACAAAAAAAGATGGTCCCTTCAACAAATTGTGCTGGGAAAACTGGACAGCTACACGTGAATGAAACTGGACCATTTTCTTACCCCCTACCCAAAAATAACTCAAAATGTAACAAATACCTTAGTCTCTAAAATGCCTAAGAAACAGGCAGTAAGTCCTCGGACCTGAGCCTAAACAATGTTTTTCTAGACATTTCTCCTCAGACAAGAGAAAAGCACAAACAGTTGAGACCATACCAAGATAAAAATCTTTTGCATAAAGGAAATGATTGACAACTTACTGAATACGAGATATTTGCAAATGAAAAAAATAAAGGGTTAACATCCAAAATCTATGTAGAACTTCTACAACTCAAAAAAAAAAAAAAGTTAGAAAATGGATGGAGAACCACAACAACAAACATTTCTTCAAAGAGGACAGATAGCCAGACATGTGAAAAGGAGTTCAGTATCTCTGATCTGGGAAATACATATTAAAATCATAATGGAATAACACCTTATACCAGTCACAATGGCTAAGATCAAAAAGACAAGTTTTAATAAGGATGTAAAGAAAAAAGTCCTTGTGCACTTTTGGTGAAAATGCAAATTAGTACAGCCACCGTGGAAAACAGTATTGAGGTTCCTTCATTAAAAATAGAAATACCCAGAATGCCTCAATGTGCAAGTGCTGATATTGAGTGATCAGGGTTGGTCTCTCTGACCTTAGTATGATTCAGACAGTGTTACAGAGCTGAACTTGGCAAGGATAGTTCATCTCTGTTCCACACAGCTTCAGCTGGGGGGCCTGAAGGTTGGGAACTGGAGTGGTCTGAGAGCTCATTTACAGAGCAAGAGAGCAGAGAAATAGGGAGTTCTTCCCACATACATCTCTCAAAGAAGGGCTAAAGCCAAGGACGCCGAACCACAAGAGTCTGGGGTGGGGTGGGGTGGGGGGAGAAACAGAGTCCACTAAGACAACAGGCTCATAGGGCTACCTCAAGAAAGAAGCCAAAATACACATGGTGGAGAGTCCCAAATATCACTGTGAGCAGGGTAATAACCAAAAGTGCAAGGAGAGACCAAGGGACACCATTAAAAGAACATTTCCTGAACAGACAGGACCTGGACAGTCACTGAGCCTCCTTTAATATAGCAGAACTCACAGGTGCAGAGCACATAACAAACTTTGAAAACTTGCAAGACATATAAAGCTAGCCAAAATGACAAAACAGAAGAACTCCCCTCTAAAGAAATTTGAGGAAGAAGTGACAGCTAAAGAATTGGTCAAAACAGATATAAACAACATTACTGACCAAGAATTGAGGATGATAGTCATAAAATTAATTGCTGGGCTTGAAAAAGGCATGGAAGACACCAGAGACACTATTGCTACCAAGTTAATGGACCTTAAAAATAGTTGTGAATTAAAAAATGCGATCAATGAGGTGCATAAAATGGAGGTGGCCACTGCACGGATTGAAGAGGCAGAGAGACGAATGGGTGAATTAGAAGACAAACATAGGAAAAGAAAGCTGAGAAAAAGAGAAATTGATCCAGGAGCATGAAAGCAGAATCTGAGAACTGAGTGATACAATCAAATGGAACAATATCCACATCATAGGAATTCCATAAGAGAGAAAGGAGCTGAAGGGGTACTTGAACAAATTATAGCTGAGAACATCCTCGACCTGGAGAAGGAAACAGTCCTTGAAATTCAAGAGGCACAGGAACTCCCCTCAGACGTAACGTAACTTGATTTTCTGCATGACGTATCGTAGTGAAACTGGCAAAATATAAGGATAAAGAGAATTCTGAAAACAGGTAGGGATCAAAGGGACCTAACATACAAAGGGAAACATTAGGGTGGTTGCAGACCTATCTACTGAAACTTGGCAGGCCAGAAAATAGCAGGAAATCTTCAATGTGATGAACTGAAAAAATATGCAACCAAGAATCCTCTATCCAGCAAGTCCTTCATTCAGAATAGGAGAGATAAAGGATTTCCCAAACAAAAAGTAAAGGAATTCATCACCACTAAATCAGCCCTACAAAAAAATCCTCAGGGGGACTCTGAGGGAAATGTTGCAAGGAATACAAGGTACCAGAGACACCACTTAAGCCTGGATCCTACAGAGAACACAAGGACGCTAAAACCCTTGTTTTTCAAAAATAACGCTGAATGTAAATGGACGAAATGCTCCAATCAAACGACATAGGGTATCAGAATGGATTTTTAAAAAATCCATCTATTTTCTGCCTACAAGAGACTCATTTTCGACCCGAGGACACCTTCGTATTGAAAGTACGGAGATGGAGAAATATCAATTATGCGCCTGGAAGTCAAAAGAAAGCTTTAGTAGCCATACTTATATCAGATAAACTGGACTCTAAAGGCAGTAACAAGAGATGAAGAAGGGCATTATATAATAACTTCAGGGTCTCTCCATCTGAAAGAGCTAGCAATTATAAACATCTACACACCAAATTCGGAAGCACCCAAATGCATAAAACAGAGAGAAACAATCTTATTGATAAGAATGTGCCAATTACATGGGACTTTAATACTCCACTTACAGCAATGGCTAAATCAACTGGACAAAAAAATCACTAAAGAAACAATGGACCTGAACACCATATTGGACCAGAAGGATTTGACAGATATATCCAGAACTCTACATCCTGAGGCTATGGAATTCACTTTCTTCTCAAGTGCACATGGTATATTCTCCAAAATAGATCCCATAATGGGGCATAAAGCAGCCCTCAATGAATATAACTGAGATCATACCATGTACACTTTCAGATCACAATGTTATGAAACTTGAAATCAATCACAGGAAAAAGTCTAGAAACCCTCAAAAAATGGTTAGAAAACCACCCTACTAGAGAATGAATGGACCAATCAGGCAATTAGAGACTTAATAATACACAGAAACAAATGAAAATGAAAATACAACAATCCAAACTCTCTGGGATGCAGGAAAGGCAGTCCTAAGAGAAAAGTACATTGCAATCCAGGCCTTTTTCAAGAAACTAGAAAAAGTGCAGATACAAAACCTAACAGCACATCTAAAGAAACTAAAAGCAGAGAATAATACCCCAAACCCATAGAAGAGATAGATCACGGCAGAAATAGTAAATAAAAAAAAAAAGTGAACAGATCGATGAAACCAAAGTTGGTTTTTTGAAAAAATAAACAAAATTGATAAAACTCTAGCCAGACTCATCAGAAAGAGAAATCATCCAAATAGACTAAATCATTACTGAAAATGGATCTGTTACGACCAAATCCCTCAGAAATACAAGCACTTATCAGGAAATACTGTGAAAAATTATATGCCCACAAACTGGACAACCTAGAAGATATGGACAAATTCCTCAACACAAACGCACTACCAAAATTCAAATGGGAAGAGAGTAAATCTGAACAGACCCAAAACTAGTGAAGAAATTGAATCAGTTATCAAAAATCTCCCAACAAAGAAGAGCCTGGGGCCAGATGGCTTCCCTGGGGAATTCTACCAGATATTTAAAGCAGAGTTAATATCCATTCTTCTCAAGCTATTCCAAAAAATAGAAATGAAAGAAAAACTTCCATACTCCTTCTATGAAGCCAGCATCCCTTTGATTTCCAAACCAGAGACCCAGCAAAAAGAAAAAAAAATACTACAGGCCAATATCCTTGATGAAGATGAATACAGATGCAAAAAATCAACAAGACACTAGCAAATCGAATACAACAGCATATAAAAAGAATTATCCACCATGATTGAGTGCGATTCATATCTGGTTACAGGGCTGGTTCAATATTCAGAAATCCATCAATGTGATATATCACATTAACAAAAGATAAAAACCATATAATCCTGTCAATAGATGCAGAAAAAGCATTTGACAAAATACAGCATCCTTTCTTAATAAAAACCCTTGAGAAAGTTGGGATAGAAGGAACTTGTGTAAACATCATAAAAGCCATTTATGAAAGGTCCACAGCTAATATCCTCAATAGGGGAAAACAGAGATTTCCTTCAGAGATCAGAAATATCACAGGGATGTCCACTCTCAACACTGTTGTTTCACATCGTGCTGGAAGTCCTAGCATCAGCAATCAGACAACAAAAGGAAATAAAAGGCATCAGAATTGGCAAAGATGAAGTCAAACTTTCACTTTTCCCAGATGACATGATACTCTACATGGAAAAACTAACAGACCCCACCAGAAGCCTACTAGAACTGATCCATGAATTCAGCAAAGTCACAGGATACAAAAATCAACATATGGAAATTGGTAGCATTTTTATATGCCAATAATGAAGCAACAGAAAGATAAATCAAGAAACCAATCCCATTCATAATGGCACAAAAAACCATAATGTACCTAGGAATAAACCTAACCAAAGATGTAAAAGATGTGTATGATGAAAACTATAGAAAACTTATGAATTGAAGAAGGCATGAAGAAATGGAAAAACATTCCATGTTCATGGATGGGAAGAATACTGCTAAAACGTCATTACTACTCAAAGCAATCTACACATTCAATGTGATCCCAATCAATGCTTCAGCATTCTTCTCAATGCTGGAACAAACAATCCTAAAATTTGTACGGAACCACAAAAGACCCCAAACAGCCACAGTAATATTGCAGAAAACCAACACGGGAGGCCATCACAACCCCAGATTTTAGCCTCTACGACAAAGCTGTAATCAAGACAGTATGATATTCACACAAAACAGACACATAGACCAATGGAATAAAGAACTCAGAGTTGAACTCACAAATATATGGCCAATTAACCTTTGACAAAGCAGGAAAGAGCATCCAATGGAAAAAAAGACAGCTCTTTAACAGATAGTGCTGGGAGAACTGGACAGAATCATGCAGAAGAATGAAACTAAACCACTTTCTTACACCACAAACAAAAATAAACTCAAAATGGATGAAGTACCTGAATGTGAGACAGGAAACCATCAAAACCCTAGAGGAGAAAGCAGCATGCAGCCTCCTTGACCTCAACCCCACAGCAAGTTCTAACATGACATATCCCCAAAGGAAAGGGAATCAAGAACCAAAATGAACGACTAGGACCTCATCAAGATAAAAAGTTCCGCACTGCAAAGGAAACACTCAAACTAATAGGCAACTGACAGAATGGGAAAAGATAGCTGCAAATGACATATTGGATAAAGAGCTAGTATCCAAAATCTACAAGGAACTCACCAAACTCTACACCCGAAAAATAAATAATTCAGTGAAGAAATGGGCAGAACACATGAATAGATGCTTATCCAAGGAGGACATCCAGACGGCCAACACATGAAATGATGCTCAGCGTCACTCATCATAAGGAAAATGCAAATCAAAACCGCACTGAGATACCACCTCATACTGGTCAGAGTGGCTAAAATGAACAAGTCAGGAGACTATAGATGCTGGCGAGGATGTGGAGAGACGGGCATTCTCCAACACTGTTGGTGGGAATGTAAACTGGTGCAGCCGCTCTGGAAAACAGTGTAGAGGTTCCTCAAAAAATTAATAAAACTCCCCTATGACCCAGCAATAGCACTGCTAGGAATTTATCCAAGGGACACAGGAGTGCTGATGCATGGGGGCACATGTACCCCAATGTTCACAGCAGCACTTTCAATGACAGCCAAATCATGGAAAGAGCCTAAATATCCATCAACTGATGAATGGATCAAGACGACGTGGCTTATCTATACAATGGAGTACTACAAGGCAATGAGAAAGAATGAAATCTGGCCATTTGTAGCAACGTGGATGGAGCTCAAGGATGTGATATTAAGTGAAATAAGTGAGGCAGAGAAGGACAGAGGACCATAGGAGAGAGGAAGGGAAAAAATAGTTGGAGAGAGGGGGGAAGGCAAACCCTGAGAGACTCTCGAATACTGAGAACTGAGGGATGATGGAAGTGGGGGAAAGAGAAGGGGGGTGATGGGCATGGAGGAGGGCACTTGTTGGGATGAGCGCTGGGTGTTCTATGGAAACCAACTTGGCCATAACCGACTCAAAAAATAAGAGAAAAACATTTTATCCAGTAATTCTACCACCAGGTATTTGCTCCCAAAAAAACCAAGAACAATAATTCAAAAAGATAGACACAATCTTAGGTTACCACAGCATTTACAACAGCCAAGATCTGGAAGAAAACCAGTGTCCAACCATAGATGAATGGATGAAGGTGGGGAATGTGTACACAATGGAATAGCCAGAAGAATGATATTTGGCTATTTGGAACAATATGGATGGACCATGGATTACCCCTAGAGAGTAAATGTGTGAAGTGAAATAAAAAAAGAAAACCACGATCACATTTATGTGGAATGTAAAGAAAAGGACTTCCAGGGATGATGGTGGAGCAGGAGGACCGTGGGCTCACCCCGCCCCAGGCACACAGCTAGGGAACACCCACGAGTGAAAGCACTGCAGAAAATAACCTCAAGAGAGGCAGAATGCACCCACAACTACATGTAAAGAGGAGGCCACATGGAGGGTAGGAAGGGTGAAGATGTGGTTGTGAACACAAAGGACTTATGGGAATGTCCTTGGGAGGGACGCTGTGGGCACAAGAGGGACAGAAACAGACCCCCACACAGGGGAGCAGGCATGGGACAAACGGATCCCCTAACATGTGGCTTTAATAGTGAGGGGGTAAAATTTCAGGAGTTCTTACATCCGGGACTTAAAACCTGAAAAAACAAACAAACCCAGTGGCTCAACTCTGGGAAAGTGAAGAAACTGAGTCCCAGCTCTTAAAGCGACAGCACAACAGCCCTTGGAGACAGATGTTTGAAGCGGTGATTTGAAAGGTCCCTGAGGCACATGGGAGGGAGAGAATTCTACTAGTCTCAGCATGTCTGGGGCGGGGGCTGGGGGAGGGACAGAAATTGCTAGGAACTCCTCCAGAACTGGCGGACACCCTTCCCTCCGCCACCTTGAACACAGAGCCGCCTGCAGGACTCGCTACCTAACTGGCTGGCACCGTGCCCCTCCACCTGCAATGTGCCTCTGCCAGCCCCCTCCCCTGCAGATCCCGCCTCAGCCCAGGGCCTGCAAGGCGCCTCTCGCAGTGGCCAGGGATGGTGGGTGCAGAGCTTGCCAGCACCAGTCCAGGCTGACTCTTGTCCTGGAAAGAGGGACTGAAAACCACACACTCCCTCAGATGGAGTCACCAGCGGTGGGCCAGGGGGCAGACGGCCAGTCTGACTGCAGGCTCCCCACGCCCACCAGTGCTCCTCAGGGGACAGCACAGGCAAAGCATCCTCTGTTCGCGGCCACCGCACCTCTGGTAAATGCACCATCTGCTCCAGTGAGGTCCAACGTGTCCCAGGACTGGCAACTAACACCACAGGAACCAAACACTGCCCACAACAGGCCAAGAGCCAGCGCAGAGGACTGAAGAAATAAGGGGCAGGGCACACACTACACATATGCGAGACACTGCAGAAGCACAAAGTTCTAGTGACCAGGGGACACGGCAGGGCACTCCAGGACTTCAGAAGGCCACCACTTCCAAGAGCAGGAGAACAAGCTGGAATGTTCCTCATAGAGTCTCAGAAAAAGGAGGCAGTAGAGGCACGTGTTGCAGATGAAAAAGTCAGGACAAAAGCACAGCGAGAGACTGAAGTGAAATGGAGAGAAGACGCCTGCCAGAGAATTTTAAGTAACGATCGTCAACATGCTCACTGCACTTTACAGGGGGTGGGACCTCAGGGAGACACTTAAGAGATTAAAAAAAAAATCAATCGCAGATGAAGAACACAACAGAGGGCACTGAAAATATACCAGACTGAATATGTGGACTAGACAAAGTGGAACAGCAAATCAGATCTGGGGACAGAATAATCCCAAATGAGCAAGCTCAGGTGAGGAAAAAAGTTATGCAAAAGCAGAATAGACTTCAGGAACTCAGTGACACCACATAGAATAGTATTGGCATCAGAGGGCTCTCAGGAGAAAAGAGGACTGAAAACGTATTTAAATAATTAGTTGACACTTCCCAAATCTGGGGAAGGAGACAGATTAGATCCAGGAGGCACAGAAAACCCCCAAAGAGATCAACCCAAGATGTCCACACCCAAACACCTAGTAATGAACTTGGCAAAAAGGAGAGAGAGAAATTTAAAAGCAACAAGAGGAAAGAAAGCAATCACATACAAGGGAAACCCCCATGAAGCCATTAGCTGACTTTTCAGCAGGAACTTTGCAGGCATGAAGGAGTGGCAGGACATATTCAAAGTGCTGAAAGGGAAAATCTGTGGCCAAGAATGCTCTCTCTCTAGGAAGTCTATCATTCAGGATAGAAGGAAAGATCAAGAGTCCCTCAAACAAACAAGTTAAAGGAGTTCTTGGCCACTAATCCAGCCCTACAAGAAATGGTAAAAGGGACTCTAAGTGGAAAGGAAAGACCACAGCATGTGTAAGGAAAGTAGGAAGTGCAAAAATTGGTAAAAATTATTCCCATAAAAGAAAATCAGTCAAGAGACTCATCAAATAAAAGACTACGTATAACACTATGTACCTAAAACATGGGAAGGAGAGGAGTAATGAATGGGCTCAAACTTAAGCGACCATCAGCTTGATACAGATCATACTATGGAGATTACACAGAAACCAAATGGAAACCATGAGTCCAAACCCACTAATCGATACGCAGAGTAAGGAGGACTCCAAGCAGGTCACTACAGAAAGTCAATGAAGGGAACAAAGACAAAACAAAAAAGGCAATAAATACATACCTATCAATAATTACTTTGAGTCAGTGGACTAAATGCTCCAACTGGAAGACATTGGGTGATCGTGTGGATTAAAGACTCAAGACCAACCTAGATGCTATCTACAAGAGACCCATTTTAAATAGGATACTTGCAAACTGAAAGCGAGAGCAACTATCACACAAATAGAGGTCAAAAGCCAGCCAGGGTAGTAATACATAGACTTTAAAACCGACTGTAGCTGCTTCAGGGCAAGATGGTGGAGAAGTAGGGAGCTCTGTAATCTCCACCCACCTGCAACTATCAAACTGAGAAGAACTGAAGCCACAATACTCGGATCTGTAAGAGTGGGAGGAAAATACACAGTCCATATAGACGACGGCCTCATAGGTGCCTGAATGAGTGCAAACTGGATAAATAAAAATGGGCCAGGGCCGAAGGTTCTGAGGGGAGGGAGCTCCAGCCCAACGCAGAATCAGGAGAGTGCACAGAGTGGCAGTGCAGGGTAGTGGAGAGGAGTGGAGAGACGCGGGGAAGAGACTGAAAACTCTGAGTGGTCTCTAGAGAAGAGAAAAACCTCAGCCTGGGATGGAGAGAGCTACTATCATCCTGTATAGAACTGCTGGGCACGGGGAGAGAAAGCTGTCCCCCTTAGAGGGCTTATTCTTCCTTGGGCTCCACGGCAGTGCCCTGACTCCAGGCAGAGCCAGGAGAAAGCTGGCCCCCAATTCTACTCAATCCCAGCTGGAAAGCTGCCCGCCTGCCAGAGGACATCCCATCGCCAGTGGTAGCATTAAAGTGCATGGACTAGGATCTGAAAATGAAGCAGGGCTTGGAAAAAACAACTTGGCCAGCCCATGGCACAGGGACATTGGACTCAAAAGAGTGGCTTACGATGCTTGGTTCAAGAGGGGATTGGGCACAATTCTTCTCCCCACAACCAACGTGGGGCCTCAGAGAGCAGCCCCCAGACCTACCTACACCAAACCATGCCCACCTGCGTGGGAAAGCAGTTTCTTTTCTTTTTTCCTTTTCCTTCTTATCTCCTTCTTCCCCCACCCCCGGAGTCTGGAAAAGACCAACATTGATGTATTGTTGTGATTAGATCAAGCCATCCATATATTTTTTCCCCTCTTCTCACTCTGATCTCTCACTTCCGAGGGTTTTATGCTCTCAGACAGTCCTTTGTCTTTTAGTTGTTTCTATCCCCCTTTTCTTCTTTTTCTTTCCCCTTTTGGTTTGCTTATTTGTCTGTGTGTTTGCATGCTTTTGTTCCCTATGTGTTTGGCTGTCTTCCTTTTCAGGGCTACCTCAAGAAACAAGCCAAAGTACACATGGTGGAGAGTCCCAAATATCACTGAGTAGGGAAATAAAATAATCAAAGTCACAACAAGAGAAGCCAAGAGTTACCATTAAAAGAACACTTTCTGAAACCACAGGCCCTGGACAGTCATTGAGCCTCCCTAAATAGAGCAATACTAACAGGTGTGCAGTGCGTAACAAGCTTTTAAAACTGACGAGA
>PISW01017236.1:0-10841 GCA_004023785.1 Mungos mungo
GTCCCTGTGGGCTGTGGTCTCTGTGGGCTGTGGTCCCGTGGGCTGTGGTCCCTGTGGGCTGTGGTCCCATGGGCTGTGGTCCCTGTGGGCTGTGGTCCCGTGGGCTGTGGTCCCTGTGGGCTGTGGTCCCGTGGGCTGTGATCCCTCATGGCACTCCCCACCACATTGCAGTCGGGACTGCTGTGTCCCTTTGTCCTTCAGGCCCTGCAGCCCAAGCCATCCCCAGCAGGCCGTGCCCCAGACCCCGCACTGAGCTGGCACAGCCTCACCTCCGGGGTCTCCAGCTCCAGTGCTGCCTCAAGGCAGAGCTAAGATTAGATAAAGCCGTGCCCCCAGAGACGCCCAGTGGCTGCAGCCTCGTGGGCTTCTTCTGACTCACACGCTTGCGTCAACCAGGCAGGCTTGCCCCCAGGAGACATAAGGCCAAGTTGGCCTTGAACGTGGGAGGAGGGGGCTGGTGTTGAAAGGGACTCTGTCCTCCACGGGGCCACGGCCTCAGAGCAGCACACAGGGGCTTTGTCCCCCAGTCCCCGGAAGACCCTCCCTCAGCTGGGGCCGTGGGGCATCTGGCGGGACGGGAGCATCTCTCGAGGCCACAGCGCGAGCGGCAGGGCCCCTCCCGAAGTCACTGCCAGGGAGTCAGCCATCTGCTGGCTGCACCCCTTGCCCAGAACCCGGGCCGCGGGGCTGTGCCTGTCTGACCCCTGCCCCCGCCAGAGGCCAGGCCAGGCCGTGCGGCACGCAGGACACGTGAGGGCAGGGAGGGGGTGGCTGCGGAAGAGCCGCATCAGCCTCGGCCTGGGTGAGGGGTGGGGGGGGGTGGCGCTCGCTCCCGTGCGGTTCCCTGGGAACTCATATCCTCCCCAGAGCTCAGTG
Organism: Mungos mungo; assembly: GCA_004023785.1. Classification (NCBI taxonomy): domain Eukaryota; kingdom Metazoa; phylum Chordata; class Mammalia; order Carnivora; family Herpestidae; genus Mungos; species Mungos mungo. The sequence goes on from PISW01017236.1 coordinate 877, forward strand.
TTTTCTAACGTTTCTTCATGACCTGCCCGGGGCGATGTAATGAACACGGCTACAGCCTTAGCAGAGAAGCCCTGCTCATCGGGCCCCAAAATTGCTGCGGCTGCCACATCGGGGCCCCAGGACTCCGGCGACCCAGCCCCCTCCCCTGGTCTCCCCACCCCTCCACCCGGCACTGACATTGTTCAGAGCCCTTTCCCCCAAGAGCAGGTCACATCTTCCCTAGTGGTGCTGCCTGGGGGCCGTGCAGGGTATTGTGGGGGAGGGATGCAGGTGAAGAGGGGGAGGGATGCCCCGATGAGACCTGGGGGCAGGGGTCCAGGGGAAGAATGGGGGGGAGCTGCATGTGCAAATGTCCTGAGGCAGGAAGGAGGGACTGTGGGAAGAAGGAGGTCTGTGAGAGCCTGGAGGAGGGGCCGGAGTCGACTGCCAGGCCAGGGGCCCTGGAGACCCTGGGGTGTGTCCTCAGCGGGGAGGGAGCCACTGGAGGGATCCAAGCCCTCGGACGCTGGGGAGGCCTGGCGGCAGGGTGGGCAAGAGCGTATGGGTCCCGCGGGGGGTGGGGTGGCTGGGACGAGGTTGGGGGGCAGGGTGGATGGGCAGTGTCCTTGGAGGCTGGCACCCAGGTTGGAGTGAGGCTGGGGTGCCTGCTCCCCTGGGGGCTCGGGTCTGGCGTGTGGAATTCTGGGACCCTCAAAGGAGAGGCTCAGGGGAAGATGGGGCGTCAGTGTTGGGCACGTCCAGGGGGGTGTCTAGGACGCTACCCTCTGAGCCTGGGGCTCTGTGGGGTCCAGATACAGGAGCCTCTGCACACAGCGTGAGGGTGAGGTCCTGAGCCCTGGAGTCCCAGACGCGCAGGACACCCCGGACACCGTCCCTTCATCTGAGACGTGCAGGCCACAACGCTGGGCTTCCTGGCCTCCAAGGAAGGTGCTGACGGCCCCGGGGTGCGTGGGTTCACGGCGGGCGCTTCACCCCGTTATGCCCTCTCTGACCTCGGCCACGGCGGGTCCTCGCCCCGTCTGCACCCAGCCCAGAGCCCCGCGGGGCCATCCAGGGAGACACACGGCCGCGGCGGGGCAGGCCCTGCAGACATCTGGGGGTGGCCAGGCTCGAGGAGGGTCAGCTCCTGGAAGGACTTTCCTGATACGAGAGGGGAAACTGCTTCGGGACCCGGGGCTTCGCGGCGTGAAGAACAATCATCTCGTTGTTACAAAGGCCAGGGAGGAGGAGGTCTTCCCAGGCACGACCGGCCCAGTTACGGCTTGCGGGTCTCTGTCGTGCGGCGTGTCCGGGACGCACGGCGAGTCGCCTGGGCCCACAGATGCGGCGTCAGGTCCGAGTGCTGCCCGGGCTCCACGAGGGCCAGCTAACCCCCCCCACCCCCCGCCAGGAGGTCCTTTCCCTCCGTGCGTGTCGTTGGAAAGATCCCGTAGATTCCCTAGATATTTTTTGCTCTGTGACAGCGCTAGCCTCCCAGGCGGGCGGCAGAGACGGCGGAGTTCCAGGCGCCCCACTGCGGGTCCCTCACGGTGCTCGCCACCGCCGCCGGGAAGTCCTCACCCTTGCTGTTCAGGAACTTTCTCCGGCTTTCCCCTGAGACCCTCCCCTGCCGGGATCCCGAGGGGCTCCGTCCCCCGTCCCCCGGACCCCCGTCTTTCCTCGCCTCTCAGCTCCACATGCTTGAAGAGCCGGTCAGGTGCCTGCAGGACTGGCCACCGTGGACCTCCCCATCTCCCCGTCGGACCCGAGACGCGGGAATCTGGCCAGCCCCCTGCAGGTGGGGGCCCACGGTGTCACTGGAGCCCGAGGCTGTGACTCTGACCGTCCCAATAGAGTCCCTGTGGCCCCCACCCTACTTTCTCCATGGGGAGCCCCCCACTCCTGGCGGAGAGCTGGGCCCCCTGCGCAGGGGAGGAGCCTCAAGGACTGCGAGGCTGGGGGCCTGGCCAATCAGGAGCCGCTCAGGATGCCTCTGGCCACTCTGGTCTGCCCTCCCGGGAGGGTGTCTGCCTCTTGCGGCCACACCCAGGGCCCAGGGACACTCTGACGTCAAGTCCCACCGAGCCAGCCCTAGGCACTGGGGGTCTGGTCTCAGGTGTGACCTCCTGGAGCTCCGTCCTCTGCCTTAGGGGGCTCCTCGGGGCCGTGGCAGGTGGCTGGTGTGTCAGGGAGAGCTCTCCAGGACCCTCCCCACCCCCCACCCCGAGGGCGTGCCCCCCGCCCCCGGGGGGCAAGGTCCAGGCCTTGGCCAACAATCTCCACGTGTCCGGTCAGGCAGCACCAGCTGGGGGGCGCGGGGCAGGGGTTCAGGGCCCAAGTCCGGACCTCAGGGTCTCCGATGGGGTCAGAAAGCTGTGACTTTACAGCGTGTCCAGCTTTGTCTGGCGGTGCCGCTGGGAGCGAGCGTCCCGGCTGGGCCGGAGCCCGGGGAGTCGGAGCTTAGCCCACGCCATGGTCCCCGGGGAGTCACAGGCTCTCTGGCCCCAAATACAAACATGGCCCAGGACTGAAAAGACACGTTTGTGTGGACCGAGGGCCCTAAGCAGAGCCCTTTGCACCTCCTGACCTTCCCCCTGCCACCCCGGATGGGACTTAGGGGCAGCCCTGCCGTGACTGCTCCCCACTGTCACCGGCTAGGCCGAGTGGGTCCCAAACCACACCGGGGACGGGCCTGGCTCAGGAAGTCCCTGCAGGGGTGTGAGCTTGGGGTGGAGCCCCCACCGCCCAGGCTCTGCACTTAGGCCTCAGGCCGGTGCCGTGGCCATGGGGGCTCCAGTCAGGCCAGCGCTCCGCGTGACCTGCACGGGCCCGATGGGACTCAGGAGGGCTTCTCTCCCGGGGTCCCAGGAGCACCAGGGGCGGGGGGGGGGGAGGATAGAATCCACCAGAAGCTCTGTGCCTGACTTGTCTTGCAGAGAAGTGTGCACGTGAGACTTGTGTTTGGGAACCTGCACTTTCTGGGAGAACGGTGCATGGACCTGGGCTGCGGGGTCCTGGAGCTGCGGCTCCCCTCCGCCGCGCCCCTGCTCCGCGTGCCCCAACTGCCGCGCCCTGCCCCTGCGCCCCTGCCGTCCACGTCCCCGCCCATGCACCCCCACTTCTGCACCTCTGCTCTCCGGGCCCCCGGGCCACTACCTTCTACACCCCCTCCCCTGCACCCCCACCCCTGCACCCCTGCCGCTGTGCCCCAACCTGCCGCGCCCTGCCCCTGCGCCCCTGACCTACACAACCCCGCTCATGCACCCCATCCCTGCGCCCCTCCCCCTTCACCCCTGCCCTCTGTGCCCCCACCTCCTCCGTCCAACAAAGATTGCTTCATTGTGCTATTCTTTATGCAAATCTTTATATTATATGCCTGGTTTATTTAATTCCAATCTTTCTTGGTTCCTAACAAAGTATCTTTGATCCCTCTGGTGCTGCCCTGCCTGCCTGCCTGCCTCCCACAGGAATCCGCCTGGTAAGAGCACGCTCGGCCCGCGGTGTCTGCGGATCACACGCTCTATTCCTGTTTGCCGCCTGCTTACGCTCGGACTTCAACACCGGTATTTAAAACCTGGCTTTCCTGGTTCGGAAAAGTGTAGCTCACCCTGTGAGGGCTCCCAGATGACACCAGACCTCAGCCCCAACGCCACCTGTCCCCCGGCCCCTGCTGGGGATTATTCCCTGCCCATCACCAAGACTCCACGGTGAGTTTCACCCCATCTGTACTGGGTCTGTCTCCACGTCTCCCATCTCTTGGACGTGCTGCGGGGCCCGCTGCACTCGAGGCTACAAGAAAGTGCCCCCGCTTCGCCCACCGCCGAGCACTGGTGTGTGCGGACTTAGGGCTTCGGGCTCCCAATCGCTTCCCCGAGAGGCTTTCTTGTCAGGGGAAGGGGCAGGAGCTGGGCTGGGGAGGCGGGCAGGCGGGGTTCCCTGTGAAGTGTCCCGGGGTCTGACACGGCTTGACCTCCTCCCCGAACACTGCCCAGCTCGAGGGCCTGAGACCCCGCCCCCACTGCCCACAGCACCCGAGGGGCCCGTCCCCCCTGGGGGCAAATGCTTTCAAGGCAGATGGTTCCAGAAGGGCTCAGTGGAGCCAACCTGTGCCTCTGCTGGCCCCGGAGGAAGGAGCAGCGCCACAGGCTCCGGGGAGCGCGGGACCTCAGGGGCGAGAGAGCGGCCAGGAGGGAGCGACTCAGTGACTTTGACCCCACAGGCAGAGGTGGGGCGGCTGGGACAGGAGCTGGGCCTGCGGCGAGGACCCCCAGCAGCAGCCAGCGCACCCCACCCGCGGGCAGGGCCCCGCGATGGGTTCTGAGCGCCTGTCAGAGTCGCCCATTCAGAATGGCCCAGAAGACCCTGTGTGGCTGGTCCGCGGGAGGGAGGCACACTGCGGACCTGCCGGTGGTGTGCTGGTCCCGGGGTCTCGTGTGCGCCCCTGTCCCCAGCCCCTCTGCAGCCAGGGCCAGTCCCTCACCACAGACCAGCCTGAGGGACGCTGCCGGCCTGGGTCTCCGCTCATGAGCCCCCACGGTGCTGTGCACTCACATCTCGGGCGGCAGCCCCCGGGCCTACCGTGGTCCTGATTCTACCACGTGACACCCCGGGTTTCCTCTCTCAGGTCCTGCTGTGCACAGTGACCCCGGGATTTCCGGTGACACGGCTCTGAGAGACGCCAGCGGAGGGACCCACAGGGCTTTCCAGTCGGGGATGCTTGTTTGGGGCATCCTGCCCTCTGCTTGCCTGCGCAGGGCCTCCGCCCTCCCTGCACGCAGCGTGCCCCCCTGCCCGCTGGTCCCCAGCTCCTCCTGGAGGCAGGCTTCCAGTAAGGGAGCAGGAGCTTCCTGGAGGAGGAGGCACTGGGTGGAGCCTTGGGGAAGCAGCCAATTCTGTGTTAGCCTCTGCTCTGGCCACGTGCAGCAGCCATGGCCCCTGTGGTCCACATGGTGTGGAGGCCCAGCTCTCCAGGCCCCCCAGGACCCCCGTGGCCGCCGGGTTCGCTCACCTCCTGCCGCCGCACATCCGGGGGCGTTCCCACGCCCCTTGGCAGGACCTGCGCTCACCCGCGGCACTCCGGGGACACCCTCGCAGCTCTGGTCGGCCTTAAAATCTGTGATGTGTCCTCAGGGTTTCCAGACAAAGGGCCCGAGTCCAGTGACTCAGCTCGTCTCCCCTCGAGGCGCGGCGTCTAGAAGGCTCCGTGGTCTCCACACCCGGGAGGGAAGAAAAGGGAAATCTCCCAGGTGGGCGCATGGTTCCAAAAGAGGGGAGATTCGCCGCCACAGGTGTGTCTGGAAAGCCTGCCACCTGCACAGACCTCTCGGAATTCGCCAGGAATGTTCCCCGCGGGCGAGGGCGGTGCCCGGCGGCGGTGCCCGGCCGTGGGAGCCGGCGAGGCCGACGGCACCTCGGCTGCTGTGAGCACAGGCCCGGGGTCTGTCCGCACCGCGGCCACGGAGCGGGGACGGCCCGCCGGCACTCCCGAGGGGCGTCTCTGTGACACAGACCCCCCCTCCTGTGCGTTCGTAGGGATCGAAGGCACAGAGACGCACGTGCTTGTAAGAGGAGGGGGCACCGTCCCCTGGCTTCCGGGCAGTTCTAGGCAGCTTAGCCGCTGGCCATGTGGCCGCTTTGTTTGGCTTCAAGAAAATCCCCGGTGGGTGACAATGGGGTAATACAGTGAGGTGACGTCCCCGTGGGCCCTGTGAGGACACACGGACGTGAGTGCCCAGGAAGGGGCCTCCCCAGCCCCGCCGGCCCCCACCCTCCAGCCGCCAGAGCCTCGAGTTCAACTCGCCTCTGTTGTCGATCAGCCGCCACCCCCGTGGGGTGCCCCCACCTGCCCCCACCCGCCCCCCATCTACACCCCCCACCTGCACTTTGTCACAGCAGCCTGAGGGGCCAGGCCATCCGGGGAGCAGTCCGGTGTGCTGTGCTAGCGTCTGAGCTCCTGCACACTCCTGTTTCTCGGCTGAAGAGAAGGGAGCAGTTCTGAGCTGTCATCTACGAGACGTTTAATTACCCACATCAGGGAGCAGGGGCACGGAGCGGCGCCATCACGCCCGGGCTGCTTAGCCATACCGCGTTTCCAAAGTGGATGGGAGAGACTCTGACGTTTAAAACGGTTAATATTAGCACCAGGAAAAGCCATGCTCAGGGTTTATGAAAGACAAGGACTCGGTTTGGCCCCCTAAAACCTCTGTAGCTGGGGGACTGTATTTGTTAGAGCGGGAAGCGCACGCGCCCAGACCTCCGCACAGGCTGGTCCCACCGGGGCCGGACCCCCTGGAGCCCGCCGCCGCCGGGGCGCTCCGTGCAGCGCTGGAAACCAGGTCCCCGGGTCACAGCAGCGTCAGCCTACGTGTCTGACACTCTGGGTTTTGAAATGTCCGCTAGTCTGGCTCCGGTCTGTTTGGTTGCAAATAAAACGGGGCCTTCCAGGGACTGGGTGAGGTGCTTCTGATCTCCGTTACATTCTTCCTCCTGAAAACGCGAACCTTGGAAGGAAATGTTTCAACCACTGGCCCCCGTTCTGCACACGGGGCGCCCAGCCGAGCGTTATCTTCTGTTCGGCCGTGTTGCCAATTTGCAGGCGAGCAGCTCAGGGCCGGTTCCCGTGAGTCTAAGCTCTGCTCCCAACAGAATCTGCGATGGCCTCCGGGGAGCGGGCACACGGGCACAACCCTGCATACGTGCATCCCTCACACACGGGCACCCCTCCCCGCACATGGGCACAACCCCGCAGATGGGCACCCCCCCCGCACACGGGCACCCTCCCACCCACACGAGCACCCTCGTGCACACAGGCATCCCCCACCCACACGGGCACCCCCCCCGCATATGGGCACCCCTGCACACGCAGGCACCACCCCTTCACATGGGCACACCCGCCCCACATGGGCACCCCCCGCATATGGGCACCCCTGCACACACAGGCACCACCCCTTCACATGGGCACACCCGCCCCACATGCCCCCACACACAGGCACCTATCCGCACATGGGCACCCCCCACACACGGGCACACCACCCATACACGGGCACCCCCGCACACAGGCCCCGCCCTGCGCACTCGGGCACGCCCCCCAGCACACGGGCACAACTGTGCACACAGGCACCCACTGCACACGGGCACCCCTGCGCACTTGGGCACCCCCACTTGCTGGCTCACTGGTGCGCGTCTTCTGCCCAGGTGCCCGTCACCCTGCAGGCTGAGGGCACCGCCCCACGTCTCTGAGAGCAGGAGCAGAGGCCAGCTGGCCAGAGAGTCACAGTCAGCGCCTGGCTCACTCCCTTGTCACCTCTGGCCCCACCCCCTGCGGCTTGGGGCCCTCCCAGGAGGACAAAGGGGGAGGACCAGAGCAGGAGGAGGAAACCAGCGAGGGGAGGACCTCTTTCAGACGAGCAAAGTGACAGCCCACTGTCCCTGGGAATTTAATTTTAGCTCCTGAGACGTGGTTTTTTGTACGAGCGTGAATACCAAAATCACAAAATGTGCAGCTCGTCGTTGACATTGCTTCCCCCCCCGAAGTCGCAAGCTGGGCCCCACACTCAGGTTGAAATTCTTTCACAGTCTTTGCTCCCGGGGTATCTGAGGTTGGCACAGAAGAAGTGTTAAGACCCAGAAATGACGTTTCCTCCTCACCGTGCGGCACCGGCAGCTGGACGCAGCCCCTCTCGGGGGGCGGGTGCTCTGCTCTCAGGGGTCCGTGGGGCACGATGTGGACCTGACGCCGGTCCAGGTGCCCCCAGGGCACGGCGGCTGGACGCCAGGCACGGCCCGGGGAGCCCTGACTGCCGGCAGCACAGCCGAGGGGACAGGCCTGGCCGCCCTCCCCCACCCTCCCCTGCCCTGGACCGGCCCTTCACGGCTGGCACGGCCCGGCGTCCCTGGGCGTGGCACCGGATCCGGCTGGGACAGCTTTGTGGGAGAGGCCCTCCGCAGCCTGTCCCGGAATCGCCCCGCAGTCCGGACGCTGTTCGCATCTGCCCGCTTCTCAGTCCGTCCCCGAGACTGGAAGGCGCCCCCCCATCGGCCCTTCTGGGGGGCAAACCCCCCAGTGCACCGCGCACCCTCGCTCGCCGGCCGCTGCCTGCCCGGCTGTGCCTCGCTCACGTCACGCCCATGCACGCCCGGCCCCTCCCCGAGCCGGCCTGCTTGTGTCTCCAGGGGACGCTTTCCCACCAACCCGTCCTGCGTGGTCCCTTCCGGCTGCGCGACCCCGAGGCTGGCGGAGAGCGGAGTGTGCGCAGAAAATCCACCGGCCTGTGGATGACCGCGTGGGGCTGAAAGTGAATGCAGCTTCCACGGACCCGGGGCGGCGACACCGACGTCCCGGAACGAGGGGGATGCCTGCACAACTCTGTGAGTGCAAAACGTCGACTTCCACACTCTAAACGGACGACTTACGTGGAGTGTGGATTTTATCTCAATAAAGTTGTGACTTTAAAAACTGGATTTTGCAAGAACGCTGGATACAAAACAAATACACAAAAGGCCCATTGTATTTATATAGACTTGCAACAAATAACTAGGGAAATAAAAAGGGGATTTTAGGGGCGCCTGGGTGGCTCAGTCCGTCGAGCGTCTGACCCTTGATTTCGGCTCAGGTCACGATCTCACAGCTCCTGAGTCCTGCGTTGGCACAGGGCCGGCTCGGGTTCTGTCTCTCCTCTTTGCCCCTCCCCTGCTTGTGCGCGCGCTCTCTCTCAAAATTAATAAATAAACAATTAAAACATAAACAAAATGAAATAAAAGAGAATCATAAAATGACCTCATCTCCATAGCATCAAAAAATATCTATAGTAAGTCCAACAGAAGGTTCTGGAAACTATCAAACATTTATAGAGTAGGGGTAGGAGGACCTACGTGGAGGAAAGGAGATGGCATATTTATGGGTCAGAAGGCCAGTGTTACAAAGCCATAAAACTGGGCTGTGGATGCAATGTAATCTCAGGAACATCCCGGTGCGGGGGCGGGGAAGGCACTGCCGCACGGATTGCAAAGTTCACGCAGAAAACGCAAAGGGGAGAACGCCGTCCAGCCACGCAGGGCGCCTCAGCGAGGGCCCCACCCCCGCGAAGACGCCACACGAAGCCTCAGTCGCTAAGATTGGGCTACAAACAGACCAAAGAAACGGGACGAAGGGTCCGGAAACAGACACGTGTTCAGAGGCTGCCGCGGAGCAAACGCGCCCCACGGGACGAGAGAGGGACGGTCTCTCTCACAAGGGGCTCCAGGCTCACTGCATGTCCGGTTAGGGAAAACGGAACCGGTTCCACACAGAGTCCGTTCCCAGTCGTCCCGCGCGTGTACGCATGAACGTCAGGGCGCAGATGCTTCTAGAATGTGGTGTGTGCGTCCTGGAAAGCCTCCAGCGTCGGGAGTCACGGTGCCTTCAGGGGCCACCGTGCCCTCGGCAACAGGGAACAAGGCAGGCGCCCGAGATGTACCCGTGGAAAATTCCAGAGCCTCCGTCTCTGCTCATGTCTACATCATGTCTGCATCACGTCTGCATCATGTCTGCATCATGTCTGCATCATGTCTGCATCATGTCTACATCGCCCGAGTGAGTGACTCCTGAAGTTAAAGATGAGGTGTGCCTGGGTGCATACCTTGTACAAGCACACACATACACACACACACACACACACGCTCCACGCTGGTGCACACACATTCACATCCGTGTGCTCACACACACTAGTGCACAACACATCTGGCTGACAGAGACCCTGGCCCCAGGCAGGCTGGGCCTTCCGCAGTTTCAGACTGAGAATCCTGCGTCCTGGGTCAGCCCCCGGCCCGGGTCAGTTCCAGCCCCGGCTCAGCCCCCAGCTCCGGGTCAGGCCCCACCCCCGGGTCAGCCTCCAGCCCCGGCTCAGCCCCCGGCCCGGCCCAGCCCCTGGCCCCAGGTCAGCCCCTGGCCCTGGCCCAGCCCCTGGCCCCGGCTCAGCCCCCGGCCCCGGGTCAGCCCCCACCCCCGG
>PISW01017237.1:0-10909 GCA_004023785.1 Mungos mungo
CTCATTGAGAAGGAACTCACAGTGGTTAGGTTGTTACAGAACCTGATCTGGATCACCCGGCAGAAGAACCAAGTGGCACTCAGAGATCTTGGAAAACAGGAGGTTTATTTCACACTTGCAAGCTCAGAGGAGGTGACTCTCCAGAGGTATGAGCCCCTCTGGAGGTCCTCTCTGCATAAACAGACTAAACAATGTATAATCTGTTACTTCAACATTCTGCATTAGCAGAATATAATTTGGCATATGCAGCAAGTATGGTAGGAAGAAAAACACAAAAGGGGAATCTTCTGTCAGTGCCTGGAATTTCCCCATCAGTCCTGTCAGCCAATTTATAACAGATTTTTCCTGATCAAGTTTACAAATTTGCTACACTCTATTTACTTCCTACCAAAGTTGCCATTAATATTTTAGATTGTGACTGCTCTTTCTCTGTTAGTCTGGTCCCCTTTAGTATGAGGAAGACAACCTCACACATACAAAAGAGCCATCAGCCTAGTTACCACTGAGGAGGTGGATGGGGGAACAGGTTAAACAGATGATGGGGATTAAAGAGCATACTTGAGGGGATTTTGGAGTGGTGAGGTCTGGAGCCGATGGCCAAGAAAGAACTCTTGAGGTGTCTTTGGTACAAAAAATAAAAAATAAAAAACACGTGGTCTTATTAAAGCATGGGAGCAGGACCCATGGGCAGAAAGAGCTGTTTTATAAGTGTGAGGAGTGACCTTATGAAGTTGGGGGAGATAAAGACAAGAGGAAGTTTCCAAAGGATTGTAATATGCTAAAGAAGACTTCAGGATACTGAAGGCAACTGTTGTCAAACTAAGGTTGTTTCTCCCTCTAGCAAAGCATTAGCATTAAGACAGTAGGGAGTTCCTGGAGAAACTTTACTCTGCCAGCCTCAAGTAGTTGTCAAAGGGGTGCAGGTTATAAGGAAAATTAATTAAAAAAACATTTATGTTTATTATTGATACAGAGAGAAACAGAACATGAGTGGAGGAGACGCAGAAAGAGAGGGAGACACAGAATCTGAGGCAGGTTCCAGGCTCTGAGCTGTAATCACAGAGCCCAATGTGGGGCTCCAACCCACAAACCGTGAGATCATGACCAGAGCCGAAGTCGGAGGCTTAACCGACTGAGCCACCCAGGTGCCCCAAGGAAAATTAGTTTTGTCTATATTTCCTTCTGCCTTTGTTCTCCACATCTCTATGGACGGGAGGCTGGGGCTCCAGGACCCTGAGTCTATAGGTTTCTGGAGATTAGGCTATTGATAAGATTGCTTTTTTTCTTGTAATTTACCAAGAAGTGTAAGACCCAACCCTCTCGGGTCAAACTGGCCCCTAAAATACCAACCATTGTTTCACTCACTCTCATTCTGGTAAATAATTAAAGGTTGAGCAACTGGACTCTGGAAAGACCCTATGAATGTAACTCAATAACGAACATTGTGACATAAAGTTTAACTTGTTTTTCAAGGTTCTGTTAACAACCCACCTGGCCAAGGCAAAGTCCAAGGTGAGGTTAAAGTCACCTAGCCACTAGGCACTCAGACTTAGGTGTCTATGATTGGTCATTTAGAAGACTAAAAGCTTTAAAATGATAGGTTCCTGCCAAAACTAACGTTTGTATATTACAATGTAATTGGTTATAATGAAATGCTGTAAATTGTAATTGGTTAACTACATGATGACCCATTTTGCCTCGCCAAAACCCTTAAAAACCCTGAGCTTCTGCTCAGTGGGGCTCTCTTCCGAGGACTTCCAGTTACTCAGGAGGTGTCGTTCAGGTGAACTAAAATAAACCCATTAACCAACTCCCTTTGTGTTCCTGGATTCTACTCTCAGTGACTTGCATTGGGAAAAAAGGGTCTAACAAAAGTATGTAAACTGATGGATACTTATATCCTGCCTGACTGTGATCTCCATCAGTTAACCAGTTGTTTTCCTGTCATTTACTTTGTTCTTGGGCAGCCAAAAGTGCCTGAGAAATGTTACACATATCCCACCTCAGGCTGGAGGAGTGTCTGCCTGGTGTCAGCTTGCCTTATGCTCCCTCATCACACTTATGATGAGCAATGAATAATGTATAACAATGTTGAATCAATATTGTACACCTAAAACTAATATAACATTGTAGGTTAGCTATACCGTAATTAAAATTAAAAAATTAAAGGGAAAAGAGCCATCAGCCAACCCATCTCTCTGCTGGTTTTTAAATTTTTTTTTGTTTTATTTATTTTTGAGAGAGAGACAGAGAGACAGAGAGAGAGGGAAAGAGAGACACAGAGAGAGAGAGAGAGAGAGAGAGAGAGAGAGAGAGAGAGAGAGAGAGAGAGAGAGAGAGAAGGGCAGCATGAGCAGGGGATAGACAGAGAGAGAGAGGGAGACACAGAATCCGAAGATAGGCTCCAAGCTCTTAGCTGGTTGTCAGCACAGAGCCCGACGCGGGGCTCAAACCCACGAACCGTGAGATCCTGACCTGAGCCAAAGTCAGATGCTTAACCGACTGAGTCACCCAGGCGCCCCATATCTCTGCTGTTGTAAGCAACTGACATTCTGGTCGTGTTTGTTACCATAGCATAGCATAGCATACCATAGCATAGCATAGCTATTTCTGTTCAGAAACTTATGTAGAGGCCCAGGGCAGTCTACCCCAAAATGTGTCACTTTGGCATAAAGTTGATTTCCAGATAAAATAATAATAACCCAGCAGATGCAGGAAAGGTGCTGTGCCTCCCCAATAACTGCCTAAAGTTACATTTTGCAAAGAAGAGCCTACAACAGGAAGACAAGTATTAACAGAGGCTCCTTTACCAAAGGAACTCATCTGCATAATAGGTCAACTTATTTTCCCTAACACCCCCTTTTGCCTTCTTGCTAATGAGTTTTCTCCCCTTCATGTCTTCAGTTACCTCCCCTCTCCTTAGCTCACATGGTCTTAGTGCTGCCTCATTGTTCCTCAGAATTTCAGGTCTGTGTGGATTTCCTCTATGTACATCTATTATATTTGATTTTCTCCTGTTCAACTGTCTCATGTCAATTTGATTCTAAGTCCAGCTAGAACAACCACAAGACATAGCAATGTTTTCCTCCCCAACAATTACATATGTGAAGAAAGTATATTTAGTCATGAAATACACTTGCCAGTAGTTAAAAATTTGTATTTAACCTAATTTTATGGACTAAACACAAATTAGTCAAGAACATATTACTAGAGATAGGTTATTCTTAGAAATATTTGTAGAACAAAATATGATTATTTGTGTCAAAGACATTCATGTTAATCTTATATAATACATCTTTTGTTTGTCAAATAAATGTATAAAAAATGGAAATAAGGTTTTTCATGTAACAGATATGTTTCATAACATTTTCAAATTAAATCACACAAGAAATATGATAAATGAAAACATCAGTTTCTTACACAAGGGATATAACAACAAAGAACATGAGGGAGACCAAAATAACCTAAAAAAATGACATACTGTATGCTACATCAAAGCAGTGAATTTTAAGTGGTTCGTGAAAACATCTTCAAATTTTTCTCAAAATAAATTCCCTTGAGTCCTATGTGTGAAGGTGCTTTTAAGAAATTCCTTTTCCCCCTTTAAAATGTCAACACTACTCTTCATCTACAGGTACTTGGCCAACTGATTTCTTTGGCAACAACTGTTGAGATAAATTCATTTCATTAGTTTTATATTGCAAATGTTGTGCAATAAGAATATCAAATTATGAGTGTGTTTTATTAAAGTGACTGCTGCATGATGTTTTCCTCCCCAAAACTGTTCCTGGAATACACAGGGAAACCTCTTCAATATAGACAACAACATTGGTGTTATATCGGTGTTATGTTCCTGTGCATAAAGTAATATACTATAACTTGATAATGCAGTTATGGATAATAAAAGGATAATGAATATTCATTGTAAACTTTATGCAAAATATTCTATAGATATTCAAAATACCCAACAAATTGACTGTTGGGAAATCTTGATACAAGTTTGATGTGATATGGATGCAGCTCCTCATGCCTGGGACAATTTCTCTAACATAGAAACTCATATATGGCCCACAATAGGAATGTCTGAGTCATCTTTCTTATTTCTTTAGGGTTCTTAAGGCCATCAGGCTGGTTAAGGGGCTCTTGTTTTTGCTTTTCCCCATTGTTAGGTTAATGAACATAAAGTAAATGTCAAATAATTGAACAACAATTGTTCTACCAAATGATAAGGCACTTATGATAGCCATATTTTAAAGAAAAAGCTACAAAACATCTTGGGATTTAACCTACAAAAACAAATAGGAGACATGTCACAGAATTGCTAAGTGAGTCTGAAGCGCTCTTGCTTAGCAACATCCATCTCCCTCTCATACCTTTATTACATGACAGAGTTTAAATGTTTCTTGAACTCAGCGTGAAAGTGGAGGGAGTTTATTGGGGGTTTATTGGGGGTAATATTAGAATAAAGATCAGAAAACTTAATTCTGGCTTATAGCTTAACTATTGAAAATTGACCAGAAGAAAAGAAACACCACCTCTACCCCATATTAGCCATGGAGAAGAATAGTAGTTGGTGTGGAGAACAAAGGCAAAAGATAAACAATTAAATTTGCCCTTATAACTTGTAGGTTATTGACAAGTCCTTGAGACAGGCAGAGTAAACTTCCTCCAAGAATTCAGCTGCCTCAATGTTAATAGTTTGCTAAGAGCAAAAGGCAATCTTAGCTTAACATTATCCCAACCTCCAGATTTCTATAAGTCTCTTTTAACATATAAGAAATCCTTTGGAAACTTCCTTTATCTCTACCGCCACAAGGTGTATGTTAGCAATCATCTTCCAAGCATATGGTCTACTGATACACATCTAAATGTTTTCATGACTAAGGTTTATTAGACCATAATAATTGACCCTTTTCTAATAATATCTACTCCCCTCAAGGTCCTGAAAACCTTGCTTCCAAAATTCCTTAGAGACTTATGCTATGTCTAACTCCTTTCCAACTTGAAAGTGCATAATCAATAGATCCTCACAACCTCAGTTCAGCTCCTTCTACCAATGGGTTCTGTCCTCTGCTTTAATAAAACCACCTTTTTTTGGACCAAAGCTGTCTCAAGAATCCTTTCTTGACCATTGACTCCTGAGCCCCAACATTTCCACAATACTGTTTCTTCTAAATTCCTGCTCGGATGAAAAAAAAAAAAAAAACCTTTTAACAAGTATGAGTTTCTCAGATGCAACTTAGGGAAGAGCAAAGGGAGGAGTTGGTTGGTTTCTTTTTGTTTTCTGTATCAATATTTTCATAATTTGCGGGGCTCATCTAGATTTCCAAACCTGATCAAATCACTAGCAAATTTGAAATTGTGTTCACAGACGCCAGAATCATTCTTTCTCAGTCAGGACCTTAAGCTGAAGTCCAAGTAGAGTATTGTCTCAGGATCCATTATGATCTTTCTTGTCTCTAGCCAATATTTTCTTCCAAGGAATTTTCCATCATGAGTAGTGGTAGTAAAGTCCAGGGGAGAAACTGATGTTGTAGTTTTATCTCTTGGATGCAATATCAATTTCCCTTTGGGCAGAAGTCTTGTACTTTAGTTCTAACTATATGAGTCCTTGGTAGCCAATGAGTCCCCAGAGAATGCATACCTGTTTCACTTATGTTTCATTTTCTGTGTGAATTCCTTTCATTGGCATACTATTTTTGTAACCATGTACCTTGTTAATTAAGGTGATTAGAGTGAATTATTCTTAAAAGTTATTACCTCTATTACTTAAAATATTATTACCTTTTGTCCCATGTCTTTCAGTATACTTAAAAAACGTATTAAAGTATTAGGATATACAGGCATTGCTCTGTTGCATACTGCTCAATTTTTACCTTCTTTTTGCTTCATGTTTTGTATTTGGAATCATTTCTCTTCTGGACTGAAATGTGGAAAATTTTTCACAAAAAAAGAACAGATAGAGTCCATTACATGATCATGATTCTACCTTCACTGTTTGTATTTCAGTGTAGAAAAGCTATTGTCCCAGTCTGTGCTACAACTTAAAACAAAAAATACATCAGTAGTGTGGAAAGTACAGAATCATACTGAGTCAGTGAGTGTGCCATCCATTAACTAAACCTTTCCATGTACTTTAGAAGCACAGGGAACCAAAACAACCTTTCTAGTCATTTATCAAAGATCATGATCTATCATTTCCAGAAGAATGAAACAATAAGCACTAAAGTTAGAGAAGTGAACCAATATACAGCATTTCTCCCATTTATTCAGCCTCTTCCTACATTTTTCTCAGGAAGAAAGAGAAAAGTTTATCCTGTGTGATGCCAAGGATGAGTAGCTTGCAAACAGGTATCAGCTTGTAATCAACAAATAGAAAACAAAATATAAGTCTGTTTATTATTAATTTGATAACTGAAAAATTTTCCAATTTTACAAAAGAGGTATCTAATATGTGAGATTTACATAATTCAATAAATCCTTCCCATTTCCTTTCCTGCATTTAAAAAATATATTTAACTATATAAAGACACATGGAAAATATATGCAACCATCACTAGATGTTTTTCATAATCCAAAAAATAATAGTGTTATAATTGTGTAGATCTATTTAATAAATATACATAATATTTCAGACTCATTCTGAGCTGATCTATTTTAAAAATAAATTATAATTTTTATATCTTTGTGTTTCTTGAATATATTCTATGGTGATTACCTATGCAGGATATCAAAACTCAAAATATTATATCAAGATAACCCATTTTTGTTGTTTTATTTATTTTCATATTTCAATTCTATACATTTAATCTGGTGACCATATCCTTTTCTCTTCAGATCTCCTTCTCCACAAATTAATATCTATGTCTTGTCAATCATTGCTCAATCTTCTTGCTATATAAGACCAATGACATGCAAATTTTTATGATTTACAACCCTATCTTATTCCATTAATTTTTGCATCTTCAATTTCAGTTCCTGGCTGCCTCCCAACTCTGTCTAACTAAATTGTTTTAAGATGACTATCGGATATCTAGGTACTCATTATTTCTGGAAGCTGTCTACTACCTTTCAACCTTTACATGATATATACAGCTGTCAAAATCCTGGACATAATCTCAAGCACTGAGTTTTCTACTAAGAAACATATTAAGGCTGTCACTGGGATATTTCTTGAGAAAAGAACTAAAAGATGCTAAATAATGGTCACTATCTTAATCAAACTCTTTCTAAATTTTGTTACATTTATTAATAAAAGGGAAGAATGCCATATTTATACTCTGAGGTCAATGGGAATAATTTTTTTCATGATCTACCAACAGATACACTACAGAAATTGTCACTCTTGTTCATCTAGAGTAAAATTTTAACTGATTTTCCCAGTAAGCATAAAATCTGAAAATTCTAAGGGATTTTGAATTCTTCAGAAATATAAAAACATGTCAAAAGAAAATGTCAAGTTCATTTATGTTCTTGAATTTCTTATTCTTTCTTTTTTAAATCGGGTAAGGGCAATGACAACCATAGTCATATAAAATGGCATGCTTATTCAGTTTGATTCTGGGTTCAATTTTAATGACTCATTGCAGATATCTAGCAATAACTGATTCTCTTTTTTTTAAAGTGTTATTTGATTTTTAATTGGCTCATTGTTCTTTATTTTTCAAGTTGTTTGAAGTCTGATAGTAATTAAGTAAGTCCAACTCCCTAGTAGACAGCCATTTACATTCTCAACCTTTTTATCCACTGGAGAGATTTTTTAATGAATCAAAAAAATGACCTATCTTATGGAAACCTAAAAAACCTACAATTATGTTTTGCATATCTCAGGTTAAATTCTAATGATATTTTCAAAAACAGGCTTAAGTCATTTTCTTAAAGTTAAAAATAACACCAATTAACAAAATGGAGTCTCAGCTATCAATAATGAAGTCATACTGACTTAAGATATAATTTTCCAACCATTTTACAACACTTGAGTATAAATCTTCACCTTTCTTTCACAAGTGATTTCTTCAAATGCTTTCAGATTTATCTGAAAGTACCAGTCATAAAAATGTTAGACCAAGACCTGACAGACCCAGTAGACTTATCTCCTAAGTCACAGATGAGGAAAGTAACTCCAGCAAATGGGATTTCCTTAATATCTCAGAGCCATTTCAGAACAAATCTGGATCTAAGATCCAAGTTTTTTTATTTTTCACCACAGTGTCCTTCCTACAACTATCCCAAGTCCAAGAATTAACAACTATAATGAACTCTTTACATGCTAGAAACTCATCTTTAATGAACTACTTTCTAAGGTGAATATATTTGTTCATCTTTTTAATTATTCTATTTTTAAATTCTTTTAATGTTTTATTTATTCTTGAAAGAGAGGGAGAGACAGCATGAACAGGAGATGGTCAGAGAGAGAGGGAGACACAGAATCTGAAGCAGGCTTCATGCTCTGAGCTGTCAGCACAGAGCCCTACACGGGGCTTGAGCCCACAACCATGAGATCATGACCTGAGCTGAAGCCGGACGCTCAACCAAATGAGCCACCCAGGCACCCCTTAATAATTCTATAGAGGTGCATATAAAACAGGAAATATATGCGTTATGTATAATTTTAAAACATTTTATATTTATAAATGTATGTGTTATATATAACTTTGTAATATTTACTGAAACCATGCTATACAGTTTACATAAAGTCATTATTGGTGGACAAAATTAAAGATATCAGCTACATGTATTCTTCTTAAATAAATAATTGATTTGTTATTTAAAAAGCCTTGAGGGGCACATGGGTAGCTTAGCCAGGTAAGGAATTGACTCTATTTCAGCTCAGGACATGATCTCTCTGATTTGTGAGTTCAAGCATCAGGCTCCATGCTAAGTGTGCAGAGCATGCTTAGCATTCTCTCCCTTTTTTCTCTGCCCTCTCCTGCTCACATGCTCTCTCTCTAAATAAGTAAATAAACTTAAAAACAAAAAAAAGCCTTTGAGGGATGTCTGGGTGGCTCAGTCAATTAAGCATCTTACTCTTGATTTCGCCTCAGGTCATGATCTCACAATTGTGAGATCAAGTCCCCCAATGGGCTCCACACTAAGCATGGAACCTACTTGGGATTCTCTATCTCTACCCCTCCCCCATTCTCTCTGTCTCAAAATAAATAATAAACATTTAGAAAAGGTTTAAAGCAAAAATCCTCTGACAGTAGAAGTTTTCTTAGTGTAGGAACTGATTCTCTATAATAAAAAATAAATACCAAGCAGTAAATAATTGGATAAAATGTTACAACATAAAGGGCTAATTTAGTCATTTGCTTATTATTCCAATCAACAGATTTATTTATTTATTTATAAAATGTTTATTTCCAGAGAGAGAAAGGGAGAGAGAAAGAGAGAGAGTGAGGGAAGGGGAAGAGAGAAAGAGAGAGAATCCCACGCAGTCTCCAGGCTGTCAGTGGGGAGCCCAACATAGGGCTTGAGATCATGACCAGAGCAGAAAGGAGTCAGATCCTCACCAGACTGAACCACCCAGACTCCTCATCCATCAACAGATAGGTTTTAGTGCCCATTTACCTATTGTTGTTGCTATATCATGTAACAACAAAATAAAAAGAAAGCAATGTTAATACCAAGAATGCCTATGGTTATTGCTATGTCATGTAACAACAAAATAAAAAGAAAGCAATGTTAATACCAGGAATATTAAATATTAATCAAGTAACCATTGAAATACTTTCCAGTTGCAGCAAATTCAATTAAGATAAGGTACAATGTGCTAAAAGATAATGTAATGGAGGTTGTTGACCTTGTCTTAGGGATCAGAAAAGCTTTTCCCAAGAAAGCACTGCTTTAGCTGACATCTAAAGAATGGGGATAGGAGGTAATTTTAAGAAGTGGGGAGCCACAGCATAGGAATGGCAGGATAGTAAATTCCACACAAGCAAATCCAGATTGGAAAGTACAATGGATTCGGAGAGGAGAATCATGGTTCACTCTAACCTGATTGAAGGTAGAGGAAGTCTAAAGATGAAGGTGAAAACATGGCAGACACCAGATTCTGCAGAGTCATGTGGGTATGTTAAGGATGTCTTTCTTGGGGCGCCTGGGTGGCTCAGTCGGTTGAGCCTCCAACTTCGGCTCAGGTCAGATCTCACGTTCGTGGGTTCGAGCCCCGCGTCAGGCTCTGTGCTGACAGCTAGCTCAGAGCCTGGAGCCTGCTTCCAGTTCTGTGTCTCCTCCTCTTTCTGCCCCTCCCCGTCTCATGCTCTGTCTCTCTCTGTATCAAAAATAAAATAAAACATTAAAAAAGTTTTTTAAAAAAAGGATGTCTTTCTTTAGGCTAAGAGGCGGCAAAAAGGTAGTCAGGGAGGGCTTTTTAGTTGAAAAGTTTAATGACAATATTTCTATTATGAGAGATCACCTCAGTCATGGTGTGGACAGCAGAGTAGATGTAAAGACATCAGTTGGGGTGTTATTTTAATAGTTTATGAGAGAATTAGGCAGTGTCCTAAATGAAATGATGTGGAATAGACAAACTGAGAGTTATTTAGAAACAAAATGTCATAGGGGTCCCTGGGTGGCTCAGTCAGTTAAGTGGATGACTTTGACTCAGGTCATGATCTCACAGCTTATGGGTTTGAGCCCTGGGGTCTGTGCTGACAGCTCAGAGCCTGGAGCCTGCTTCAGATTCTGCCTCCATATCTCACTGCCCCTCCCCAGCTCATGCTCTCTCTTTCTTTCTCTCAAAAAATAAATAAATATTACCAAAATTTTTTAAAGAAAGAAAATGTCATAAATTTAAAGAACAGGATTTTGCGATGGATTAGACAGTGAAGGTGAATCAAAGAAGAAGTTTAAGGATTAAATTTGACATGTCATGTGGAATGAAATATGCTGCCCTTCACTGGAATAA
>PISW01017239.1:0-10896 GCA_004023785.1 Mungos mungo
GGGGTGGCCTTTACCCAACACTTTCCTATTACCAAGCATCACTGAATCCATACTGGAGAGAAACCTTACCAATGCAACAAATGTGGCAAGGCCTTTAGCCACCTCTCATCCCTTACTCGACATCGCACAATGGATACTGGAGAGAAAACTTACCAATGTCAAGAATGTGGCAAGGCCTTTAGCTGTTCCTCATACCTTAGTCAACATCACCAAATCCATACTGCGGAGAAACCTTACCAATGTGAACAATATGGCAAGGCCTTTCAGCAGTCCTCATGCCTAAGTCGACATTGCAGAATTCATACTAGATTGACACTTTGCAAATGTAAAGAGGATGGCCAGATCTTTACGTGACTTTACACCTTACCAACATCACAGAATTCATACTAGATAAAAGTCAGCAATGTACAGAGTAAATTAAGGTTTATTCACTCTTCAACCTGTACTCATTATCAGAGATTTCATCTTAGAGCAAATCTTTAAAATTTAAGGAACGTGAGGAAAGTATTGTGGTCTGCTCACCCCTTATTTCACATTGGAATACTTATACTGGAGAGTAACCACTGAATACTAAACAATTTGGCAAGGCTTTTACGCAATGCTACTACCCGACTCCTGATTGGAGAAGGAATACTGGGGAGGATTTCGCAAATATAAAGAATATGGGAAGCCTGTTATTCAGAGGTGAAGCTTCATTCTGCATCCCAGAATTCATACTGGAGAAAAAGCTTAAAATGTACACAGTGTGGTAAAACCTCTATGACTACTCACCCCTACTCAAGATCACAGACTTTATACTGAGGAGAAACATCACAAAGGTAAGGAATGTGTGTAGCCTATAGCCGGAACTTACAACTTGCTCCACATCTTAGCTCTCTGACAACATAGAAAGTCACATGTAGAGAGAATTGCAGCACTTAGAAGTGGAATTTGATGTTTAATCAGTATCTGAAAATGCACATAAGATTTAACTCCTAAAAACATACAAAGGAAGAAAGGCCTTCATTTTAAATGTACACTTTAGCAAACACCAGACAGTGTATGAAAGAAGGTAGTTTGGAAGGCATAAATATTTAAAACAATATATATATTGAGATCAAATATCAATAAATGTCACAGAATTCACCTTGGAATGTAGTATAACCGTTTCTATTAAGTCACACATCAAAATCTTGATGTTAAGGAATAATACAAAGTTAAACATGATGTATATGCTATTATGCCTCAAAGGAGTAGATGGATTAGTTTTTGTAATGTTGATATTTTTTGAGAGAGAGAGAGACATAGAGACAGCAGGATTTAGGAGAGACAGAGAAGGAGGAAAACACAGAATCTGAACAGGTTCCGGGCTCTGAACTGTCTACATGGAGCCCGATAGGGGACTTGAACTCACGAACTGCAAGATCACCATCTGGACCAAAGTTTCATCCTTAACTTAGTGAAACACCCCGGTGCCCCTAAAAGGACCAACTTATGCGTGGGTATAATTAATTTCTGTCTCCGTGCTCTTTTTTTGTCACATCAACCCTGTCTGATATATGTGACTGGAAAATATTAGTATATTTCTACTCTCAAAATACTTCCAAAATTCATTAATTCTGAGTGGCTTTTGAATATTATGTCCCTAATTATTGATTCAGCAGAGATGCGACATGCCTTTCTTCACTACGTGTGACTCATTCTTCATGGAAGATGAAGGGCAACATAGTACACAATGTATAAAGAAAATGTATATGGAGATGGTGTTGTTGGTGAAGACATTGATGCGAGTTCTCATGAAAGAAGTGCTGAAAACATCATTCTTTTCCTTGTATTAAGACAAAAACATTCTTGAATATTACAAATAAAATAATTTCCCACTAGTTATTAAGCCAAAAAGAGGTGGCAGTGTAGTGAAACACTGGTGTAATTTCTTTACAGCAATAGTCAGAGAATGTCATTCAGTTAATGTGATTGGAATGATGAAGTCCTCAGAGGCTTTAGAAAGAGCATAACTAATTCTCCACAAGATAGTATACAATAATAAATACACATTTTGAATATTGTCTAAAAACTTATATTTGGACACAGAACGATAGAGTGCGAGTGGGGGAGGGGCTGAGAGATATACAGAATCCGAATCAGGTGCCAGGCTCTGAGCTGTCAGCACAGAGTCCTGTTCGGATCACAATCATAACCATGTGACAGTGACCTAAGCTGAGGTCAGATGCATAACTAACTGAGCCACCCAGATGACGCTATAAATACATATTTTTAATGAATGACCTCAGGCCTGGAAATTATGGAAGTCTATTCCCACATTATCAACAAATACTTTCTGAAGGCTTGTATTCTGTTTTGTACAATTGTAATAGAGTGGATTTGAAATGCATACCTTAGTCTGTGTGTGATGTTAATACATTTAATTAATAAAACAATTGTGTGTACTGTGTTAACATGCATGTGTACAAAGTAAACTTTATCCCTACACCAATGTTAACCTATCCTGAATAAATCTTTTTGGGAGGGGTGGAAAGTAAGAAAATGTGAAGATTTCTCTCCAGTGTAGGATGGGAACCCGACGTGACTCCCTTTTGGAACTTCAAAGTCACAGACAACTGTTGTTTACATCATCTAAGGAAATAAATGTCAGAGGGATAAGGAACTGGCCAATGTGGTGGGTTTCTGAGGATAAGGGAAGTACCATTACATCTTCATGATTTAACTGAATTCCTGCGTGTTGCTGAGGACCAGATGCTGTGAGATGACACGCATTCCTGTGATGCCCAGGCCTTGATCAGTGACAGTTATGGAGGAGGACATATTGGAAGATGTAGTCATTGTGGACATAGGTTTCATATGTCACGTTTTATGGTAGATATTGAAGATGATGCTCTAAGGGACTAGGTATAGGGGAATAGGTTCAGAGGCAGGGACCCAATGAGATTGATTAGAAAGCTCTATTATTTAAAGTATTTTCATTCTCCGAATTAGGGGTTATAGACAACCTACAAAGCCATATAGGAAGCAGGGAGTTTTTAAGGGGGAGTCCAAGAACTACGGAGCCTTGACGTGCAGGGGAAAAATGGTAAAGTGCTGAAACATTCTTGATAGGATCTGCAGACTTGCTGGCATCAGAAAAGGCCACTTTTCTATGATGGTCAAGCTTGATCTCCTAGGAACTTTGTGCTCCTTGTTTCCCCAGCATCAGTGGTCTGTGGAAATGTAAATGAAGCTATAATTAGTTAAGCCATAAACTATTAGAGACCAGAGATCAGTGCATTAGAGGCATCTGCCCATGAAAGTATTTGGAACAGGTATGGTCTGAGAAAGTCTGTATTTGGAAAGTAACACGTACAGCATTCAGGCAGTGTTAATGGAGCTTCTACTCTGCGCACACACAGCTTTTACTAAAATGGTGCTGTGCTTGGGACCACAGGAATGTGCATTTGAGTTACACTTCAGTATACTTTAGGACTTGAAAATAGGTGTCCCTTATTCCCCCCAGAATATGGATGCCGTGCCCTGCCTTTCTGTTTCTTTTTCTTCCATATCATTAATGGATAAAAGAGGAGCTAAATATGGTTTGGGAGAATATACAAGAGCATGAACTGGAACCTCAGAGGGAATTCTCATTGATGACTAAGAAGCAAATTGGCATGCGACAAACAGGAGAAATTCAGATTTAATATACATGAATGGACACTCCACAAGCACAGGACAGCTGCAAAGGGAATGTAAGGTGTATATGTGTTTGAAGAGGAGAGAAGGAGGAGGAGAAGGACATCGAGGAGAAGAAAGAAGGAAGGAATAAGGAGGAGGAAAGAATCAAGTCTGGGGCCTCCAAGGGAAAAAAATGTAAGTCACAAGAAGATGAAAAGGAAATATTTGATAAGCAAATATTATGCACTACTCTAAAACAGGAGAACATGGAAAATTTTGTTCAAATGGTCCTTACTGGATTGCCTATGTTGACCATATCTAGGGTTCTATCATAATGTAGTCACGTATGGTGACTGCTCTCATCCTGGGGCAGGCTTTGTATGTATATAATTTTTTAGACAGGGAGGTGAAAAGTAAAGATTTTTTTCTGAATCTGCTTAATTTTGATGGCTTATTAAGTCTAAATAATCTTTCTGCCAAGGGGTCCACCATAGAAGAGCGTGAGTGGGGCTCCTACAACCTGGAGGTGATTGTGTTGAATTAAACTAAACAAGAATCATACAGAAAAGAAACGACTGTATGTAAAGTAAGTAAAAATGAGGTCCCATGAGTGTTTCATTCAGCTGCGTGCCAACTTTGATTCAGGTCATGACCTTGTAGTTCATGAATGTGAGCCCCGTATCGGGCTCCCACACTTATTGCAGGGCCTGATTGGGATTCCTGCTATTTCCTCTCCTTGCTCCTGTTTCACTCATGCTTTCTCTCTTTTGCCAAATAAATAAACTTTAAAAAAAGGTTAAAGTGACAGTCATCAAAGTACGGACTAGAATATTGCCCGCAACTGAGGGTGACAGAAATGTTGAGATGATAATGGCATTTCGAGTTTTCAGCAGGGGGACCTCTCAATCCCTGTCACTCATAGTCAGTGGCAGATTTAACAGGAAAGGCAAGTTTCACGTTCCACAAACTCGACCGTGGAGGTAGGCTATCCTTCCTGGTCCTGTGACGTCAAACGACTAGCACTTGGACTCTTAATTTAGGATGACCTTTAATGTGTTTGAAAAATGAAATGCATTTTGCCACGTTCCTTGATAAATATGCCTGTGTACTTAGTGTAAAACTGACCTGATTTTGTTGTGAGGCAAAACTTTCCTTGTGTTCTTTTGTTGCATGGAAACCCTATTCTTTTCCTATGTTTTGGTTGGCGGTGTCTTTTGGTTCAACACCCACCAAGAGGGAAATCAGTTGTGGGTTAGAATTTCTTTTTTTTTTTTTAATTTATTTTTGATACGGAGAGAGACAGAGCATGAGAGGCGGAGGGGCAGAGAGAGAAGGAGACACAGAACCGGAAGCAGGCTCCAGGCTCTGAGCCAGCTGTCAGCACAGAGCCTGATGCAGGGCTCGAACCCACGAACGTGAGATCTGACCTGAGCCAAAGTCGGAGGCTAACCGACTGAACCACCCAGGTGCCCCATTTGTGGGTTAGAATTTCACAATGTTGTGGATATTTACTGTTTAACCTTCAGCAACAATTGGATGTTTTTAAATGGAAAACAAGGTGCTGAATGAGTATGCACAAGAAGCACTGATGTTAATGAGAAAGACTGAAACGTAGGCAGCAAAACAACCAGTTCTCTGCTCCCATGTACCTAATTAAGGTTTCCGCTTTTTGAGACTGGAAATTAACAGCCAAACCAAATATTCAGCTCCTTCAATCTGTTCACTGAGGGGGAGTCCAGCGTGGGGCCAGAAATGGAACGTCTTGAGAAGAAGGTGCATCTGAGTCGTGCTGTGCAGGGAGAGGGTTCTAGGCTTCTGAATTCTCCACCATATGGTGTTTTGCCAGGTCCCTTCCTGACTTTGTGCAGAGGACAGTGGCAAGCTGTTCCAAAATGTGCCCTTTTGCCATATTGATTATTTTGAAAGAAAAGTTACTTAAGAAACAGCCAATGGAGTAGGAACACTCTACTCCCCAGCTGTCCCCGGAAAGCAGGAAATCAATCTTTTATGTAATAGACCCCTATGCTGCACAGAGAGGGAAAGAGATATTCTTATCACCACAGTTAGGGAGTTTAGAGCTAAGCCTCTTCAAGAACAAACCTTGGTGCTGTTCACTAGTTTGCTACCACTACCCAAATTCCATTTAGAATTCCGTACTAATTGAAATCCGAACAGGACATTTATTACACAGTTGACAAAAAAATTTTCATAGATACTTGAGGAAAGTATAGGCATGTCTTCCATCAAAGTGTGTACAATATTGTAAATCCACATTTACGCAAGAATTAGCCTCAGCCTGAAAAACATGGGGAGTATAAGTCACAGATCATTTTATCAGAGGAATAAGAATGTTTCTTGAATGCTTGTAATGGGTATTTTGATCAAGAATCACACAGCGATCATGCAGTGGTTTGCTTGCAGTGCGTTTGTAGTTAATATATGTTAGGGAATAACAGTGAATGGATTTGCATGCGTGAACAGTGATCTGTAGTAAATGGAGTGTTCTCCGATACCAGCCTTATCCACCCCACCTTCATCAAGTAATCGGACAGGAACCCAAAGTACATTAGAACCTTGAACCTCATGGGGTTGAATTGTGGGTCCACTAACAGTCAGATGTTTTTACAGGACAGTATTGTAAATATATTTTTCTTTCTTCTAATGTTCCAATATTTACGTGTTCTTGATAAAATTTCTTGTTAACAGTAGGCTGTTAAAATAAGGTGTAATGGAGTCAAACTTATACGTGGATTTAACAGCATGGGTGGCGGGTGTACTGAACTAAATCCTTGAAAGGTCACTTGTACTTGTTAAAACAGTGGAATGAAGCAATGGACTTTACTGTTCCTCTTTTACTTTACTAGATGAATGACATTTGTACAGACAGATACCTTGGTATAGGCACTGTTGATGAAGTCTAGAAGATCATCATCCTTCACAGAGAGAAAAAATGAGACAGGACATCTATCAGCATGAGGACTACAGCTTCTCTTAAACCTCACCGTCCATCTGTGTTGCAGTTGAGAAATCCCAGTGTTTGAGGAAGCGTGAAGAACATTATTAAGGGAGGAAAGGCGACTGAGTGGAGATCAGAGTTCCTCAATTGTTGTACATCAGTGAACCTCCCATGTCAACGTGTCTGGTCCAAGGTTCTGTTACTGAGGTGATGAGAAGAATTGAAATGGAGTCTACGAAAGTCTCTGATGATACATGAAACCCAAAGCTCAAATATACCGTTATATATTACATATATAAGTACTCTATTTGGCTTAGTATTTGAATGAAACAGACTTATTATTAATTAATTAATTAATTAAGATAGAGAGAGAGAGCACATGCAAGCATTAGTGTTGCAGAGGAACTGAGCCAAAATCAAGGGTCAGTCTTAACTGACACATCCACCCAGACGTCTCTATGCTTACATTTAGATTGATTCCCATCCTGTTCTGGAGATTTATTTCACAGCAGTTATTATGTCCTTTGAAGATCACCAGAGTCCTGACATCAACGTGACCTACCAATTATAGTAGGTTCAACATGCCATTTCCTTGTACTTTCTGTCTCATCCCTCCACCATAGGTTATTTTTTTTTCTCATTTATTGTGAGTGTCTTAGGAGGATTTACTGAAAGAGGTCATTTCTTCTGGAAACTCCCATGTTTCACTTTCTTTCTAGTCTGCTTTGGAAATTGAAGGCTTTCTCCTGAGTTTGCTAGAAATAATGGTGTGTAAAGTGGAGATTATCAATCAGTCCTACAAGTCCCATTTTATTCCACACTACTATCATAGACACAGTCTTCCTTATCACTGCTCTGTTGCTTCAGACAAAGAAAACGTGTCATTTATGTTCTACTGCCTGAAAATGGTACAATATAACTCAGCAGGAAAGATAAAGGAGAAAAAACGTTTGGTGATGTAGGAGACTAACAAACAATAGCTATGTTGTTTAAATAGTTACGTGTTTGTCTCTATGGTGTGTTTTGCAACACACTATAACCTTTTTCCACAAATAGATTTATCAAGTTTTATGCCGCTGAAAACTTTTCTTAGTTTCAATGCCGATTAAAAATTTTACTCTATCACTTTTATTCATTTTTATTCAATTTGTATTTTTTATGCTTTACGTTGTTCGTTCATTTACTTCTTTTGGTTGATCAGTTCTGTGTTGTAATTGTGTTTGAATTACCCTGCTCACTTTGAAGCCTGCTCTGAACCTTTTTTTAGGGTTACTTGTGTTTAGCACTCTGTGTACCTCTTGGATGAATTCAAAGTCAGACACGCTGAGGTAAAAGTCAGGCTCTCTTATGACTGAGACTTTGCCAAGATACTTGTTAAAAGATGAAGAACAGTTTCCCTGACCTCACAGGTTGATTCATGGGTGGATTTATGGAAACCTGTTAGAATGGTATGTAGTGTGTAGGAATTGTTTTTGTTCTTTTTGTTAGAAGTCGTAGTTTCCACAATATTTTTTACATTCAAAATCATTGTTTTTAAATAAATTTTTTAGCTATGGCTCCTTTTTAATGTTTGCTTGTTTGTTTATTTGTTTATTTATTTAGAGAGAACGAGAACAAATGAGTGGGGGTAGAGGAGACACAGAGAGAGAGATTCCAAGCAGACTCATTGTGGACTGTGATCACTCCAACTTATGACCTTGAAATAACGGTGTGAGGTGAAATAGTCAGCTGCTTAACCAATTGAAGCACGCAGGTGCCCCCAAAATATGGGTCCTTAATTTGTTTAATATTTATTTATTTTTGTGAGAGAGACAGAGTGCAAGTGGAGACGGGCTAGAAAGAGATGGAGATACAGAATTTGAAGCAGGCTTCAGGCTCTGAGCAGTTAGCACAGAGCCCAATGCAGAGCTTGAACTGATGAACTCTGAGATCACGACCTGAGCTGAGGTCGGACACTTAAAGTGACTGGGCCACTCAGGCACCCCCCAAAATATAGTTTTGCACTGAAGATGTTGGAACCTATTGCACTAAAGAGAAATGAGGAAAACTCAGACCCCATGCAGAAATCCAATTAGAATATGAATTTTAACAAGGTTTTCAGTTAGCTGTCCTACACATTAACATAGGAGATGTTCACGTGTAACTCACCCATCACTTTTCCATTATTCTATGCCTTTCTTTATGTCTATAGGGCATTATTTTGATAAATACATCTTTGCAATAGGTTTTCAATTTTTAAAAATGTGTGGCTATGAATGTACACTTTTTTTTTTCAAGATTATTCTCAGTGCATGGTTTCTGGGGACACCTATATGCATGTTAGGCTAGGTATTGATCTTTCTGCCTAAAATGCCATTGAGATTTTGATAGAGATTACATTTAATCTGTACATCACTTTGAGTAGTATTGACAGCTCAGTAATTTTTTAATGGTTTTTTTTTTTGAGAGAGAGAGACAGAGTGCAAGTTGGGGAGGGGCAGACAGAGACAGAGAATCTGAATCAGGATCCAGGCTCCAAGCTGATAGCATAGAGCCTGATACAGGATTTAGATCCACAATTCACGAGACCATGACCTGAGCCAAAGTTGGACGCTTAACCAACTGAGCCACGCTGTTCCTCAACAGCTTGCTACTGTTAAGTGTTCTAATGCAAGAACATGGATGTGGTTCCAGTTATTTTTTTTCAATTCCTGCACCATGTTTTCCAGTTCCAATCACAGCAGTTATGAGCTCTATCTTATATTAAATCCTATACATTTTTATTCCATGTATGCTAATGTAAATGTAAGTATTTTTATTTGGGGGATTTCATTTGGAGGATTTTATCTGTTGTGTACAAATACAGTCAATTTGTAAGTGTTGAGTTTATATTCTCCAACTTGATAAGATTTGTATGTTTTACCAGGTTTTTCAAAGCAAGAATTCTTCACAAAAGAGGATGATGGAAGTGATGTGGGAGGAACCTAGGCTCATCACATCCCACAAACACAACTAGATAACTGCCAAATCATCCTGAATACCCCGAAAGGCAACCTGAAGACTGACAGAGGAACTCCCCCACTAAGGAGAGAGAAGAGACACAAAGACTCTAGGTGATACAGAGACATGGCTTAGAGAGAAACAGACCTTACTGCTATGTTGAGCAGGGAATGGTGGTTGTGGAGAAAGGCAAGAAAGAGGAGAATACAAGGAATGGACAGGAGAATGTTTCTCCAAAGCCAGAGGCTTGGAAAATGAGAGGGGCTGAACTTTGTGGATCCTTCAACCAGAATGGCATGAATCCTAGACTTTTAAAGCTCAGCAGGAGAGAGGAGGGCACTGCACTGCCCTTGGAAAGAAGCAAGCATTCAAGGTGCCCAGACAGCTTAGAAACAGTGATCTGAAGATCACTGGGAGGCACACAGGGGTAAGATTATTTACTATTCTAGGAGACTTCTGTCAGAGACAACATTCACAGAGATGCCTGCCTGAGAAGAACAGAGATGGATAGCACCATTTCCTTTCCCCACCCCTGGGCATAAACAGAATCACCTTAGTGGGGATACTGGTGGTCTATGTTGCTTACAGCAAGCCCTGCCCCCTGTGCTGGGACTGGAGTGCCCTTCAGAGTCAAGCTTGCCCTGGCCCAGCAAGGTCAGCCCCTCTCCAGAAGACCTGCATAGGCCCCTGGCCACACCATGTCTCTTGACCAGACCCATCTGCAGGGCCTCAGTTCTGGTAGTGCTGGTATCAGGTAGGATTTCACCAACAGACCTCAGCACACCTAGGGAACATTTGCCACAGTCAGGCCAGACACTATAAAAACAGGTCTGAATCAAACTGACTCTGACCTTGAAGGCCAACCTACACCATTAACATTTCCGGGGTGGGTGGCGCTAAAGTTGGAGGTTAAGACTAGTCACGCCCTACATGAGGGTCCTAGTCACGCCCTACGTGAGGGCCCGGGGTCCACTCTGTAATTGGTTAAAGTTACTGTCAATGATGTGATGCTATAATGATTGGACCCCTGTACCTGTGTCACAATTTCCTGGAACTCCCCCTTCCCAAACTCCTAAAAGGCCCTGCCCTGCCATGTTCGGGGCTCGCTCCATGTGTATCCAGTGTGTTGCTGAAGGCTGTGAGCCCGAGTTTAGGCTGGCCGGGTCTAGATTTGTAATAAAGCCCTTTGCTTTTTCAGGCCTGCTTCGGCCTCCCTGGCGGTCTCTGGTTTTTGGGGGCGATATTAAAATCTGGGTACAACAACACCAAACACTGTCCCCAGCAGGCAAGAGAGCATCTGCACATCACTGGCCTACAGT
>PISW01017240.1:0-10885 GCA_004023785.1 Mungos mungo
CGGGGTTGATGGAGGGAGGCGGGCGGGGCACTGGCTAGGGGGGTGATGGGTACCGAGGAGGGCACCTGTGGTGACCTTTCTTCTTCCTCTGAACCTCACTTAATTTCTATAATACAGATTCATGCTTGGCATTTAGCTGTAATTTAAATAATTTCCCCTCATCACCTTCAATATGAAATCCATAAGACAGGTTATTTTTTTATCTTATGTGTTCTATTGCTCAAAATCTGGTTCCTATAATTGTTTTATTAATTGGGCTTTCTCAATGTCACTAGACCTTCCATGAGGACAGAGAATATATTTCCTTTGCTCAACATTATCTCTTCATTTGGTGGCTGTGGGCTGACATGTTTAGATATTTCTGAAATGAACAAGGGTAAGACGTACTGAATGGTGAATGGGTGAATACATTAGTAAATGATGACTTGGGCCAGTTATGGTGAGGAATCTTGAGCAATTAGAGAATCAATCATGTCATGAGGGGGGAACCTCGTGGAATTTTCTAGTCCTTGAATTAGTGTTAGTGACTCTGAAAGCAGGGCGTAAGGCAAGAATGTGAGTGCAGGTAGTTTATTTGGAATCAAGGATGAGGGGGCGCCTGGGTGGCTCAGTCAGTTAAGCTCAGGTCATGATCTCAGGGTTCCTGGGTTTTAGGGAGAAGAGAGCTGAACGATGGCCCGGAACCGACCACACCACCAGATTATTCAAGACCATCCCCGTTAGAACCCATGTTCATCCGGACACTTGCAGCGCTCACCACAATCAGACACGTGACGGTGGAAACCACATCCTGGCCATTGAGGGCAGCTGTTTGAGCAAGGCAGAGAAATAAACGGGCACTGGCTGCTTGTCTGCACCTGCAGCGTGTGCTCAGGGATAGCCAGGAGCTCAGACAGAAGCGAGCTGGAGTGGAGGGGGCTGAGTATAATGCAGAAGAAACATTTAAGAATTTTCTGGAAGGCCAAGGTAAAGAAAGGATCATGCCCAAAGGGCCTCCTGCCTCAGCATGTGATTGGGTTCTATCAGCTCTTAAAGAAACTTCCAGAGGAGCACCTGGCTGGCTTAGCTGGAGGAGCATGTGACTCTCAGTCTCTGGGTCATGAATTTGACCCCCACGTTGGGTGTAGAGATTACTTAAAAAAAAAAAAAAGAAAGAAAGAGAAAGACTGCATGTATTCCTATTATATTTCTTACTATCTTGTACTTTTGGATTCCTATTTTGCAGCATCACTGACTGTCCAGATTAGACGTGTATTTACCATTCTTGCATTTCCACAATTTTTTCATTGCTTTCTACTAGCCAGGAAATCAGGCCAGTTGCCAATGAAACCCAAGGGGGCGGGTGTTAAAAGACTTAGAATGGACTGCGGCCATTTTTTGTTTTTACTGAATTTTTTGCATTACAGGATCGTGCCCTCACATGAATTATGGTGGTTCTACTCTGGTAGGGACATCAGGTGGAAAACAGAGTCGGAAAGGAGGATGAGCCAGTTCTTCGGAGACTTTGAGTAGCAGGGAAAACTTGAGTGCGCACTTCTTAGGGAATTGGGCACAAGGATGTGGGTGGGGAGGTGGGATACGGGCCAGAGTGCCCGGCTAGAAGTGAAGCGACCTGCAGAGCCCTAGGGACCTGATGATGAACGTCACTCAGCAGTAAGAAACAGCAAATGTGTTAGCTGCTATGACATTAATTTATAGGAACCAGCAGCTTTCACATACACAAATAGATCCCAACTTGACCTTGAAGATCAGTGACAACAATGTAAGAAAATTCTAAGGAATGAATGTTTTAAGTTACATGCATATCTTTCAAACATTCTGAATGATACCAAAAATTGGCTTGTATAAAAAGAGAGACATGACTCAGCATTGTAAGGATGTGAGTTCTCCCTGAGTAAATTTATAAATATAATTGAGCCCCCAAATATTCCTTCTCAAACTAAGCAAGTTGATACAAAAGTCCACGTGGATAAATGAAAACCGAAGAGTTAGGAAAACAGCAAAGAAGTTCAGTATGGAAGTAGGAGGGGGCTGGCTCAGCCAAAGTGACCAGGTGACTGAAACAAGTTGCTATCGACACAATAATAGACAGAAAAAAAGCAACATGATGTAAAGTTCAGATGTAGATTGGAGGGCATGTGGAAATTCAGTCTGTGATAGATACTAACGAGGTGGTATACCAAATCACTGGGGCAAAGATGGGTTTGGGTAGAAAGGGATGAAATTAGACCCATAGGTCACAGAGGACACAGATTAAACTCCAGATAAAGTAGAGATTTAAATGTAAGATAGGCAGTGCCTGGGTGGCTCAGTTGGTTAGGCATCCAACTTCAGCTCAGGTTATTATCTCTCAGTCTGTGGGTTCGAGCCCTGCATTGGGCTCTGTGCTGACAGCTCAGAGCCTGGAGCCTGCTTCGGATTCTGTGTCTCGCTCTCCCTCTGACCCTCCCCTGCTCGTGCTCTGTCTTTCTCTCTCAAAAATAAATAAAAAACATTTAAAATTTTTTTAATGTTTTAAAAATTAAAAATGAACATTTTTTCATGACACAAAAAATAAGAAAAAAACAAAACACAGATGGAAAATCAAATATTTATAACATATATCAAAGATTCTGCATGTATTTATGTGTACATACATATACATACACATGAACATTATGTATATAGATGTCAATTACTGAAGAAAAAGACATGAATAGCAAACTATATGAATAGGAAATTAATAAAAGAGATGAAAATGGCACCTACTATGATGAGCACTGGGTGACGTATAGAAGTGTTGAATCACTATATTGCATACCTGAATCCAGTGTAACACTCTATGTTCACTAGTATGGAATTTTTTAAAATACTAAAATAGAAATAACTTAAAAATAATAAATGTTAAGAATAAATATTCAGAATACTTCACAACAGCAAAAGGAATAGTCCAATGCCTGTGCTCTATTCTTTTCCAAATTAATTTTAATATTTCCCATGAAAATGAACACTTACACAGCATAAAAACAAAAAAATAAAATGGCACTTTAACATGAAAATTTGTTCCGATTTACTTCTAAAAAAAATTTAAACTAAACCGAAATGTTATTTTTTTCTATCTGGCCCAAAATAGAAACTTGCCAACTTGGTTTTACAAATCTGAGAATAAACATAAATGCCCTCATATTATTGGTAGAAATGCAAAATTGAAGCGTGGACGTGTGGAAAGTCAGCTTGCGTCAGGAGTGCTGTTGGCATTTTTAATAGTAAATTAAAATATCCAATTTCCTTCTAATATTTATCAAAATAGATAACCACCCAGACCCCCAAAGTTCTATACCTTTGGGAAATATCAATTTCCTTAAACTAAAGGGATTCCTTTTTCGTATAAAAAAATTGGACAGCTCACATTTAGAGGAAATTGTCATTTACCATAACACCATATGCAAAATATGCTTTTGCCCCAGGAAATGCCATCCAAAAATATGAAAGGATATATCCCAAAGCTATTAATTGAAGGATTATTTGTACTGGTGAACTATTGGGAAACTGAGCTAGATAAACTCAAAGGGCTAAAGACAAGAGAAAATTATTATTTTTTAAATTTGAGTATAGTTGGCCCAGAATGTTACCTTAGGACCAGGTGCCCAGCAGAGTGATTCAGCTGCTCTGTCACAAGTGCAGCCCTCTGTCACCAGTGACGCTGTCACGACATCACCGACCGTGATCCCTACGTTGTACCTTTTATTGCCATGATTTACTCATGTGCCTCCCTCTCCCCTTCACCCCTTTTGCCCACCCCCACCCCCATTCCCTTCCCCTCTGGCAACCAGCAGTTGGTTTTCTGTATTCGTAGATCTGATTCTGCTTTTTGTCTGTTCGCTTATTCATTTCTTTTGTTTTTTTTATTTAGATTCTGCATATACGTGAAACCGCATGGCATTCGGCTTTCTCTGTCTGACTTATTTCACTTCGCATAATACACTCTGGGTCCGGCCATTGGCACAGATGGTGAGATTCCATCGTTCTTGTGGCTGAGGAACATCCCACTGTGTGCCTCTGACTGTGTACACATCGCAGCTCCCTCATCCACGGTTGGGTTGCTCCCATATCTTGTCCTTTGTGGCTAGTCCTGCAATGAACATAGGGATGACTATGTCTTTTCAAATTAGTGTTTTTATTTTCTTTGGGCAAATACCCAGGAGTGGAGTCGCTGGATCATATGGTAGTTCTGTTTTCATTTTTTTGAGGACCCTCCATCCTGTTTTCCACAGTGGCTGCACCAGTTTGCATTCCCACCAACAGTGCACGAGGGTCCCTTTTCCTCTGCATCCTCCCCAACACTTGTGCCTTGTGTTGTTGATTTTAGCCCTTCTGACAGGCGTGAGGTGGTATCTCATTGTGGCTTCGAGTTGTATTTCTCTGATGAGGAGTGATGTTGAGCATCTTTTCATGTGTCTGTTGGCTCTGGATGTCCTCTTTGGAACGGTGTCTATCCATGTCTTCTGCCCATTGTAATTGGATTATTTGTGGGTTTTGGGTGTTAAATTGTATAAGTTCTTCATATATTTTGGATATTAACACCTTGTCAGATACATCATTTGTAAATAACTCTTCCCATTCACTGGGTGCCAATTCAGTATTTTGTTGATGGTTTCTTTTGCTGTGAGAAGCTTTGTATTTTGATGTAGTCCCAATGGTTTAATTGTCCTCTTGCCTGAGGACACATATCTAGAAAAATGTTGCTATGTCCAATTTTAGAGAAATTACTGCCTGCGTTCTCTTCTAGGCTTTTTATGGTTTCAGGTCTCACAATGAGGTCTTTAATCCATTTTGAGTGTATTTTTGTGCATGGTGTTAAGAACGTGGTTCATTTTCATCCTTTTGCAAGAAAGTTGTCTTTATATAAAGTGACTTTTAGGGTGAACTGTTAAATGAAAAGAACATACTAGTAAAGAGAAGAAAAAATAGTGCTGGAAGCACATCAGATATCAGTCTGAAGATATGGGGAAATCAGAAAGCCTAGATGCTGATGTTTTTTTAAATTTTAATATTTATTTGTTTTTGAGAGAGAGAGAGCTAGGGAGGTGCAGAGAGAGAGGGAGACACAGGATCTGAATCAGGCTCCAGGCTCTGAGCTGTCAGCACAGAGCCCAGCATGGGGCTCAGACCCACAGGGACTGTTATGCCCAAGTTTCCAATATTGCCTCCAAAGGAACCAGAGACAACCAGGGAGACAGAGTCACGCATGCAAAAACAAAGGGCTTTATGACGGGTTTAAGCTCAGGCTCACAGACTCCACCAACCTGCTGGCCACGTGGAGAGAGCCCTGAATATGGCGGTGTAGGGGCTTTTTTAGGAAGGGGGCATTACAAGAAATGAGGACACAGGTACAGCGATCCATTCCCTACCCCCCTATCAATACTGGCAGTAGTGGGAGCCAATCACAACATTTGGAGTATCGACCAATCACAGAGTGGGCCCAGGACCCACACGTAGGGTGGGGAGTGACTGGCCTCCATCTTTAGGCCCGCCCCCGAAAGGACAAAGATGTTAGCTGGCCTCTCCTAATTGGGTGCCACAAGAGTTGTCCCTCCTTCCTTGAGCAATGTGCGCCCTTCCATTGGCCAATGATATGGAGAAGCCGGCCCCTTGGCCTTTAAGTACAGGGGAAGCCTGAGTCAGACCTGCGTCCTTACAGGACCTGGAGATCATGACCTGAGCCAAAGTCAAGAGTTGGACGCTTAGCGGACTGAGCCACCCAGATGCCCTTAGATGCTGCCACTTATTGTGGAATACAAGGAGGGGCACCTGGGTGGCTCCGTCCTTTAAGTGGCCGACTCCTGACTTCAACTCAGGTCATGATCTCACTGTTCATGAGTTCTTGCCCCGTGTCAGCCTCTGCACTGACAGTATGGAGCCTGCTTGGGATTCTCTCTCTCTCTCCCTCTCTCTCTGCCTCTACCCTGCTCATGCTTTCTCTAGAAAAAAAATAAATATATATTAAAAAAAAGAAAGAAATATAAGGCACGTCAGCATTTCATAGACATATTAGAACAGTGAAATACCATCAACAGTATTATTTATATAAAAATGAGTACATTTGGGGGAAGAGAGGAATTTGCTTCAGCTTGATGGCCAGTGGCTGGCAGACTCTGCTGGTGGGAGTTTAACAGGAAACATGATAGGTACCTACTCTCAAACTAGCTCCCCACAAATCAGTGATTAATTACAAAGGGCAGCTTCACTGTGGACAAACCTGGAAGGGTTTATAAGCATGTTATGAAAGCAAAAATCACCAGGAAGAAAAAGAAGAACAGTGTCCCTGGAGCAGTACTCCAGACCCCAAAGTGCACCGCCTGAAACTCAGCGAGAGGTGCCATCGGACAGACTTCCCTGGTTTGCACCACGGTCTCTTCCTCTGCAGAGCCTGCCCCTGCTCATCAGCCCTCAGTCCTGTCCACTCACCACCCCAGCCGTGCTCAGCAGCTGTGAGTGAAGGTACTTCCCCTCTGCCACCAACGTGCAGGGGGAGCTGGGTGCCTGACAGGAAGCACAGATCTGACTGTCCAGCTTCGAGCCCGGCTCCAGGCACTCTTCACTTGATGGCATGTTTGGACAGTGGGCGCGGTGGACAGCTGTGTGCTGATGATGGGGAGAAATGGCTCCCTGAGGAAGGAGAAGTCCACATTGTTTTTGGGACCACTACAGACACTGACAAATGGGGAAACAGCTGTTCTGCTTCCTGTAAAATTTCAGTGTCAAAATGTGGGCGGGGGCAGGAAGGTCATGACGCCCACTCATGCGTCCTCTTGCTCAGCCTGGCCTTCCAGTCTCTGTCCCCGGCCCCACCGCACAGCCAGGGCCATCAGGGACGTCACTGAGGTTGTGAAACTCACCACCCTCTTCTGCCTCACTCTGTGGGGAAGGAAAGTGAGTCATATTTTTACGATACCATTTTGTACTTCTAGAATGAGTCTTGAGTTCCACGTTGAAATTCCCCTCAAATTTATCTTCTTGGTCTTGTGTTATCAATTTACTCTTCATTCATAAGTAGTCTTAAACTAAGCATTGGTGATCGATGAAGCAAATATTATCCAAGCACTCATAATATATTCATTTGCTATACAGATGTTCATTTATTGTCTTTTACATGCTGCGGCACTGTGTGGTGTACTGATGATCGAGCTCTGAGAAGATGTGGCTTAGAATTCCACGGGACAATTGTTGCTTAATTCTGTTTGTTTGTGTACGGAGCCATCATAGCACATTCTGAAAGCACGCCGCACCCTGTCAGGGCCAGTCATTTACGAGGCAAGGAGAGACAGCGTATGTGCCGATAGCATAAAGTTAGCATGAAATGCAGACTCCGTCACTTCAGTGAAAGTCCTAGGCCCCAGGGGAGATTATATTGGATCAGTAGGTGAAGGGAGCCTGGGGGTGAGAATTCAGGGCACGGTCAGGCCGGGAGGGGAGTGGAGACCCACTAAGAGAGGCTGATTCAGATCTGGAATCCACTCTGAAATGGGAAGTAAGAGGGTAAGAACTTCTGAGCAGGGGAAGTAGGATGAGTTCTTTCTAGGAGAATGTTTTTCCAGAAGGGAGGCAGTCATGACCTGTGCCTCATGCACATTCACTTTTCGGAAAGTGTGTTGGAAGTTGAGAGCGGACAGAATCGCTGCGCCCTGTGGGCAAGCTTTCAGTTTCTGAGCATTTTGTCCCCGCTCACTTAAAAACAGCATCACTGCCTTCTTTAGTGGTAAAATAATAACCTCTTGTCTCCTGTGGATTTTTTTTTACTAAAACATGAATTGTTGACCTTACCATTTTGTTAAATATTCAATTACTCCTGGAGACATCCAAGTCAGTGACATCTGAGTGGGCCAGTGAGAGTGGAGGCATGAGGAGGGGCGGTTAGTGGGTCCCTGAGCCCACCCTTGTCATTATTTTTCTAGCTTTGAAACTTTAGGTGGCACGGACATTCTCAGCAATAGGCAGCGGTTTTGTGACGTGAGGAGTAAGAGATCTGGCCTAGGAAAGGCCATGTGGAAGGCACTGGAAGCGCCTCTCCCTCCCTACCAGACTAGTGGAACGAAAGTAATTCTACACTCTTTATTTTTAATATTTTTTAAATATTTATTTTGAGGGGGCAGACAGAGGGGACATGTGTGTTTCTGGTCATCTTGCCTAGATCCACATACAAGCAAGGAATGATGGTGATAATGTGACCCATGAATCAACATCACTTTTAGGAAATGCACATTAATATGCATGTTTATAGATCTGGCTTTCTGTCTATTCATTTATCTATCTATCTACCAATATCGGTATTTCTAACTAGATGAAGAATGAATTAAGGAAAGGATACATACATGAAAAACTCCAGGTGCAGATTTAAATGAAGATCCCAAAAGAAAGTAACTAGTTGAGAGGCAGGGAAGGGAGCCCTGCCCCAGACATTGGCCCATCTGTGCTCTTGAATGGTAGGAGCCCCTGACACCACCCGAAGTCCATGGATATTGGGTCCTTGGCTCTTGAATAATGGTAACTCCCAACTGTGAGGACATGAGAACACGGGGTCTTGTGGTTCAGACTGAACAGGGAGCACAATTATTTCTGTGTTGGGAGTCATTTGTCTCTCCAACCCTGAGTTTGTAGGGCACGGCCAGCATTTGCTCCACGCTGACTCAGACGCAAAATCCGAATTCAGAGAAAGCAAGACACCGAAAGAATCCATGTGGGAGACTAGAGGAAACCAACTACTGCAGAGAAGGGGTATTATAAGAACTACACTAAAACTATGAAATGGCAAGTTGAGGAATATCAAACAGAGCCAGAAGACAGGCTGGACAGGGATCTCAGGCTCCTCACCATCTGCTTCTGTTTTCCCCATAGAAGCAGCTGATACCGTAAGCCCACCTCAAAACGTGTCACACACCAACAATAGTGAGTAGGAGAAAGTCTCAACTACGGGACTGGCATGGAGGGTTCAGTCCAGTCAAGGTGAGATGGGTGCTCCAGGTGGACATCCAGGAGCTGCAGTGATTTGGGGGTGCCCTGATTTCTGTGACCTCTTTGCCCTCATTCCTAGCCTCCAGTCCCAAAGATTACATGTTGGAGAATCTCATCCGCATGGGCATGGCTGGCTTGATCCTGGTGGTCCTTGGGATTCTGCTCCTTCAGCCTTGGCACAGCCAAAGAAGAACCCCAGATGCAACCAGGAGGTAAATGCAAGAAGGAATAAACCCACCATTCCATGTGATGGAGCTTTGGGAATTAATCCAATATGCCCAGGGACTTCCAGAAGAAAATCTGCAGCTTTGCCACCAGAATCGTCTCCTGAGAACATCGTGGGAGAACATCGTGGGAGACTTTCAGGATGCTCCATGTCCAGGACTCTTCCTCCATGAACTGTGTGTTTTCCCTGCTGCCATCGATGGATCTCTTCCCTGCCCCCTGTCTTTCTTCATCCCTGAGACATGAGGATACATCCCACACAGCTGGTTTGGGCTCATATCTTCCTACGGCGTCATGTCCCGGCACGCTTTCTTGGGATACATTTTCCTTTATTTCCAATTTCCACATTCCCTGTGTGCTATCTACCTCCATCCCTTCAGCCCCAAGGACAAAGTCTGTTTCAATAAGCAAATAAATGGATTAAAATCAGGTGCACTTTGGATAAATCCAAAACCATGCCTTTAACCACCTCTGGACTTATAGAACTCTTTGCTCCTCATCCAATGATTGCTGGAATATTTTCCAGAAATACCAAAGTTGAGCAGAGGGATGTTTGAAGTGACAGTCTGGTGTTGTGCTGATAAGTAGAATGTATTTATCCAAATAGAAAAAATGCTGATTTGAACGACTATATGCACGCTGATGTTTTTAGCAACATTATCAATGATAGCTAATTTAAGGAAAGAGCCCAAACATCCACCAATGGATGAATGGATAAAGAAGATGGTGTGTGTGTGTGTGTGTGAGAGAGAGAGAGAGAGAGAGAGAGATGGAATATTACTCAGCAATCAAAAAGAACGAAACCTTGCCGTTTGCAGTGACATGGATGGAACTACAGTGTATTACACTAAGCAAAAATGTCAGCATGAAAGGGCAAACATCGTATGACATCATATAATCTCACTCGTGTGGAATTTAAGAAACAAAACAGATGAACATAGAGGAATGGAAGGAAAAATAAGATAAGATGAAACAGGAAGGGGGCAAACCATAGGATACTCTAAAAGAGAAAAACCTGAGGATTCACAGAGGGGAGGTAGGTGGGGAGAGGGGCTAAATGGGTGATGAGCATGAAGAAGGGCACTGGTTATGATGAGCACTCGGTGTTCTCTATAAGTGACAGATCACTAAATTTGACTCCTGAAACCAATACTACGGTATATTAGTAATATGATTCGACATAAAAATGAAAATAAAGAGATCACAACCAAGACCAAGAAATATAGACAATAAAAAGAGAACATTAGGAGCAATTATATGCCAAAACATTGGGCAATCATGAAGAGATGGACACATTCCTAGAAACATATAAATTCCCAAAATGGAAACAGGAAGAAATAGAAATTTGAACAGACCCATAACCAGTAAAGAAATTGAATCAGTCATCAGAAATCTCCCAACAAACAAGAGTCCAGGGCTGGATGGCTTTCCATGGGAATTTTACCAAACATGCAAAGAAGAGTTAATACCTATTCACTTGAAGCTGTTCCAAAAAATAGAAATGGAAGGAAAACTACTAACTCAGTCTCTGAGGCTAACATTGGCCTAATTCCAAAAACAAAGACCCCACTAAAAATGAGAACTACAGACCAATTTCCCCATTGAACATGGATGCAAACATTCTCAACAAGATATTAGGCAACTGAATCCAACAATACATTAAAAGAAT
>PISW01017241.1:0-10893 GCA_004023785.1 Mungos mungo
TTTATGATCCCCCGTTAAGCAGTCAATTTCCACTTCGGAACAAGCCACCCCATAGCTGAAGTAGTGGAAGGCATTCCCCGAGTTCGTCTCAAAGCTGTAGCCAAGGTTGGGTGTTCTGGGGAAGAAGACAGAAAACACCGCACATGTATTAAGATGAACATGCCCCCCCACTTACACACACACACACACACACACACACGGCTTGTCCCACAAAATCCCAAGATGCCAAAGGTATTATTTTTTCATTCAGATGCCATTCAAAAGAGTCCACGTGTTTTAATATTTTGGACCTGTTCTTGAAATCCAGATATTCCAGAGTATTTTCCCTCGCGTCTGCTCGGTTCTGCCAATGGCCCTTATGTGAGCCATTCTGCACAGCCGAGCGGTGTATAGCATCGTTGTGCTAGCCTCTTCGTGGGAGAAACAGGTGATACATTACCCAACCTCATGGTGGACATGAAAGCCAGACCCCAGAGGATCTGCTGGATGAGAATTCAAGGCCTCATAACCAAAGACCCTGCCTGTGCTGCATCCTGGGATACTCCCCTTTCTCCAGGTGAGAGTTAAGGTCAGCACCTCGTGTCAGCCTGGATCTAAATTTAGCCAGTTGTCTGCATCTGTCC
This sequence comes from Mungos mungo, assembly GCA_004023785.1. Lineage (NCBI taxonomy): Eukaryota > Metazoa > Chordata > Mammalia > Carnivora > Herpestidae > Mungos > Mungos mungo. Next base: position 624 of record PISW01017241.1, read on the forward strand.
TTGGCTGCTGGCCTCAGCTCAGTTTCAACAAATGATGTGAGGAAAGTGCTATTAATAGAAGCAGATGCTCTCTTCTACTTGTTTTTCTTCTTTAATCCTGAGTATCTTATACAATTCCAAGTTCACCCAAGCCAAACGTGTGTGGGCACACATTCTCCTACTGGAGTTCATATATTCTACACCTTTGTTTTTCTATGCATGACACAGAAATAATGTGAGCTGAGGGGATTGGAATCTTCTCAAAAACAAACCGAAATCAGAGCTGAGAGAAAAGGCTTTTCCCAGGAAAACCCACCACCTCCTTTGACCTCTGATGTCACCATATACACTTGGGTGTTCCTGTATCTGACCCAGTCTTATCAACTCTGACAGTGAAATAAGAACTTCTGAGAAAATCTGCTCTCGCCTCTGTTTGTGCAGGTCAAATATCAGAGGAAGCACTCCCAAATAACCCAGAGAGCACTAGCAAAACCTGACATTGCCTAAAATGCATACTGAACTATCTTTCCAAACACGTGATCTGTGAAAGAAAAGGTCCTAATTAAATTTCCAGGGAAAGGTAGAACTTTATGGTTGATGGTAAATTGGATCGCATCTTTTTACAACCTCTAAATCAGCTGGGCTGGGTCTCTAGAACTTTGTGCTGCTACTGGATTTCAAAGTTGCAGAAGGTATGCACTCTTTTCTAAATCTCACGTTAAGTTCTGTTGAGCTCTGCACTTGGTAAGGAGACCCCACATTCTAAACCCTCCTCTCTTTCTTTGGAAGGAAAGCCTCCATAAAGAAATCCAACACATACAGCAGAGCAACACACAAGGGCAACTCAACACAGCAGACAGCTCAGGGTCTAGGGGAATGCTGAAAGAGGGATGGTCCCACCCTGTCATAAATGAGGACATGGTCTCAGAGAGATTCCCTCATTTCTCCTAATGGAATGGCAGGCTTTAAGACCAGAACTAGAACACAGGTCTTCTGTTAGTGGCAGCTCATGCTTTTGCCTTGTTGGCACATAGTTTGGCGATGCCATGTATTTTAGAGCATCTTTAAATAGAAATGAACAGAAGACCACGGAAGAGGTAACAGTCTTGGTGGGACTGCTGCCTCCTGACCAAAGGCTGAGAGGCTTTGGTGCTGGAGGGGACCTCAGAGGTTAGGATGACCACAACTGGTGAGGTGGGTGAGTGTGGCACTGTCCTTACTTATAAAACCCAGTAGCAGACAAGCTCACTGCGTCCAGGTAGGCAGCCATGACCTGAGGAGAGGAAATAGACAACAGGAAGGGCTCAGCATGGTTGTCAGGATCCCTGACCCATGAGTTCACCCCCCTCCTCTGGAAGCTGACCAACTATTTGTACCCCGTGGCCCTCACTTCCACACCTTGCCTCACATTCTCACTGCACTGGGTGACTGCACTGTGCCCTCCCCTGCACTAGGTCCCCACCATTGGAAGCCTGGGGCACTATAATAGCCTCTTAGCTTGTCTCCTCCCATCAAGTAGCCTCCCCATGCTGCCAGGTAGCCCAGACCAACCACAGCGTGCATCTTAACATACCATACTGCCCACATCACTCTCCTACTCTAGAACTTTCACTGACTCCCCATTGTCCATAGAGTAAATGCTTGACATTTAGGACCCCAATCCTCTCTCTGGCTTTATGTTGTACATACATCATTGCCATGCCAGCCAAATCCAAGTGTCAATTCTCTCCCAGCCCTTCCATGTCCACACACCTCTACACCTCCATTCATGTGGTTCCTGCATTGTATCTGTCCCAATTCTTTTCTTCCCTCAATGACCAGCTCAGGTTTGCCTCTCCATGTCTCCATGCTAAAATCCAAACTACCAAAATCAACCTACACTCATTTGGCGTTTACGTGTGTGGTATCTGTGAGCGTGGGAAGGGAAGTAGAGGTCATGTGAGGCACAGTAGGTGAGTGGGTCTGACAGAAATAGCTTATTTTCTTTGAGTCTATGGAGGGAGGCTCGTACAATCTAGCTTGGTTATGCATGGGCTCATTTTACATGTTTCCACTGTGCTCACTTTTCCCACCCCACTCTGGGAGATGGTAAAGCAGGGCTGCCACAGAGATGTCTGCTCGTTGGAAGAGACAATGGCCCCCCACCCATCCTTGTGGCTTCCCTCTGAGAGGTCCCGACACACAGCCCTCCAAACCAGAAACCAGAGAACTGGGCTCATCCTTGTGATGAGTGCTTGCCGGCCACTTCTAAATCCTCAGAAGGATAGAAACTCTTGGGTAATGTCTTTTTCCCCACTCCTTCACAGATGGAGCCTCAGTGGACCCGGACTCCAGAGCTGAGTAGGGGAGGTGCTGCTGAGCAGCCCTCTGAGAGCAAGTGTGAAGAAACCCAGGCTCCTCAAGCCTGAGGACAAGTGGGCTATGGAACCAGGTTGGAGTCAGGCACAATCAGCAGTCCCTCTACCTTCTCAGGCTCAGGGCAGCCAAACCCCCAGTCTCCACGGGGTTGTCAAGATCCTGGCTCAGAAGTTTTCCTCACGTGCCTTCTCTCCACTATGAAAACCATAGAGAAAGGGGCACAGCAAGGGGGAGCATGTACTTGTCCTGTGAATCCACATGGACACCTCATCTTCTCTGCCTGCATGACTGGATCGTGTCCTTGTGACAGGGACAGAAAGCCTGCCTTTGATTTCTCTCCTCTTCAAAAACAACTTGGATCAGCTCAGACTTACCCAGTCTTCCCAGGAGCCACTAGGATTCTTCTTCTTGAAGGGCTCCAGTCTTTTCAGGATGGTCTGACAAGCTTCCTGTGAACACACCCCCACACACCAGACACATCAATGTTCTGTATTTCCTGGCCCAGACAAAACCCCTAGAGCCTCAGCAAGGCCACCTCCAAGTAATGCTGTGTCCAGGATGCCACTCAAATAGTCTTGCCACCCTCTTAGGAATGACTGGGGTGGCTTCCACCCGGGGACCCTGCTGAAGGAACTGGCATTGGCCCTTGCTGGGAGAACACCCAGTTTTTAGGCTACAGAAGATGAAATATTTGAGGGATCCCAAAGGAGGTGACTTCTCCCATCAAACTCCTTTGTTAATTACATCCCCTACATGGAAAGAGAAGTACAGGGTCTGACCTAGCCAACTCTAAAATCAAATTCCAATTTCAGTCTGTAGTCTTGTCGCCAGTTCTAACACTGGGTAGTATGTCTTTCCAGAAGGCCCACTGTGGCCCTCCAAATCTCCCCCATCCTACACTCATCCTTCTTGGCTTTGATGGAAGTGACTGTGATGTTTAAGCCTCTCTTTCAGCTTGGTGTTGGGAGGAACAGCAATCGCTTGGATAAGACAGCCAAAGAGCCTACAAGGGCCATTCCAGCTCCCACCCCTGGGAGCTCTCTGGGCCCAAAGCCCTTGGCTGGCCCTCAGCTCTGTTGGCTCCCAGGCTCCTTACATAGACAGCCTGTCCATTGAGGTCAGTGCTGACAGAGGCAGCTGTGGGAGAGGTGTTAGGCACGGTGTTCGTGCTTGTGTCGCTGATGTAAATCTTAGAGGTGGGGATTTTCAGTGCTCTGCTGGCCACCTGCAAAAAGAGACAACATCACTATTTCAGGGAGCAGTTAACATGGAGCTTGGCTGCTTTCTCCTCAAGACAGTTTCAAGTTCACCATTACAAGCAATAAAATAATTTTATAAGCTATAATTCTATTGAGGATGAGATATTCTTAAATCTGTCTCATTTTGAAATAGAACTTACTGGCGTGATTTTGTTGCATAAAAAAAATTCATACACCTAATGGTGAGTGGTTTTTAAAGCTAACCTTCACTTTTTAAAATAATCCAGTTTGGGAGCAGATGGAATTAATAGATATATTTAAAACTCTGCATTCTGAATCTAGGGAATTCACTTTCTTTCGAGTATCCATGGCATATTCTCTAAGATTGATCACATACTGGGTCATAAAACAGCGCTCCATAAATACAAAAGAATTGAGATCATACCGTGCACACTTTCAGATCATAATGCTATGAAACTTGAAATCAACCACAGGAAGAAGTCTGGAAAACCTCCAAAACTGTGGAGGTTAAAAACTACGCTACTAAAGAATGATTGGGCAAACCAGGCAAATAGAGAGGAAATTAAAAAATATATGGAAACAAATCAAAATGAGAATACAACAATCGAAACTTTCTGGGATGCAGCAAAGCCAGTCCTAAAAGGAAAGTTCATTGCAATCCAGGCCTATTTCAACAAACTAGAAAAAGCACAAACTCAAAACCTAACAGAGCACCTAAGGAAACTAGAAAGGGAGCAGCAAGAGCACCCCAAACCCAGCAAAAGAAGAGAAATAATAAAAATCATGGCAGAATTAAACAAGATAGAGTCTAACAAAACAATTGAACAAATCAATGAAACCAAGAGTTGTTTTTTTGAAAAAATAAACAAATTTATAAACTTCTAGCTAGGCTCCTCAGAAAGAAAGGAGAGAACACTCAAATAGACAAAATCATGAAGGAAAATGGATGTATTACAATATATCCCACAGAAATACAAGCAACCATCGGAGATTACTATGAAAAACTATATGCCAACAAACTGGACAATCTAGAAGAAATGGACAAATTCCTAAATGCAAATGCACTACCAAAATTCAAATGGGAAGAGATAGAAAATCTGAACAGACCCATAACCAGTGAAGAAATTGAATCAGTTATCAAAAATCTCCCAATGAATAGAAGCCCAGGGCCAATGGATTCCCAGGGGAATTCTACCAGACATTTAAAGCAGAGTTAACACCAATCCTTCTCAAGTTATTCCAAAAAAAGAAGTGGAAGGAAGACTTCCAGACTCATTCTATGAAGCACATATCACTCTGATTCCTAAGCCAGACAGAGACCCAACAAAAACAAGAGAACTACAGGCCAATATCCTTAATGAATATGGGTTCAAAAATACTCAACAAGATACCAGCAAATCAAATTCAACAGCATATAAAAAGAATTATCCATTATGATCAAGTGGGATTTATTCCTGGGTTACAAGACTGGTTCAATATTCGCAAAGCCATCAATGTGATACATCACATTAACAAAACAAAAGAGAAAAACCATACAATCCTGTCAATAGATGCAGAAAAAGCATTTGACAAAGTACAACATCTCTTCTTAATCAAAACCCTCGAGAAAGTTGGGATAGAAGGAACTTACTTAAACATCATAAAAGCCATTTATGAAAAGCCCACAGCTAATCTTATCCTCAATGGGGAAAAACTGAGAGCTTTCCCCCTGATCCGGGACATGACAGGGATGTCCACTCTCACCACTGTGGTTTAACATGGTGTTGGAAGTCCTAGCATCAGCAATCAGACAACAAAAGGAAATAAAAGGCATTAGAATTGGCAAAGATAAAGTCAAACTTTCACTTTTCGCAGATGACATGATACTCTACATGGAAAACCCGGCAGACTCCACCAGAAGCCTTCTAGAACTGATCCATGAATTCAGTAATGTTGCAGGGCACATCAATATACAGAAATCGGTTGTATTCTTATACACCAAAAATAAAGCAAGAGAAAGAGAAATAAAGAAACTGATCCCACTCACAATTGCACAAAAAATCATAAAATACCTAGGAATAAACCTAGCCAAAGATGAAAAAGACGTGTATGCTGAAAACTATAGAAGTCTTATGAAGGAAATTGAAGAAGACACAAAGAGATGGAGAAACATTCCGTGCTCATGGATTGGAAGAATAAACATTGTTAAAATGTCATTATTACCCAAAGCAATTTACACATTCAATGCAATCCCTATCAAAGTTGCACCAGAATTCTTCTCAAAGCTAGAACAAACTATCTTAAAATTCATATGGAACCACAAAAAAACCCAAATAGCCAAAGGAATATTGAAGAAGAAAACCAAAACGGGAGGCATCACAATCCCAAACTTTAGCCTCTACTACAAAGATGTCATCATCAAGACAGCATGGTACTTGCACAAAAACAGACACATGGACCAATGGAATAGAATAAAGAACCCAGAACTGGACCCACAAGTGTATGGCCAATTAATCTTTGACAAAACAAGAAGAGTATCCAATGGAAAAAAGACAGCCTCTTCAACAGGTGGTGTTGGGAGAGCTGGACAGCAACATGTAGAAGAATGAAATTAGACCACTTTCTGACACCATTCACAAAAAATAAACTCAAAATGGATAAAGAACCTGAATGTGAGACAGGCAACCCATCAAAACCCTAGAGGAGAAAGTAGGAAATACCCTCCTTGACCTCACTAGCAGCAATTTCCTCCTCGACACCTCCCCAGAGGCAAGGGAATCAAGAACAAAAATGAACTACTGGGACCTCATCAAGATAAAAAGCTTCTGCAAGGCAAAGGAAACAATCAAAAAAACTAACAGGTAACGGACAGAATGGGAAAAGATAGTGGCAAAAGCCATATCAGATAAAGGGCTAGTATCCAAAATATACAAGGAGCTCACTAAACTCCATACACGAAAAATGAGTGATCCAGGGAAGAAATGGGCAGAAGACCTGAATAGACACTTCTCTAAAGAGGACATCCGGATGGCCAACAAGCACATGAAACGATGCTCAGCGTCACTCATCAGGGAAATCCAAATCAAAACCACACTGAGATACCACCTCACACTGGTCAGAGTCGCTAAAATGAACAAATCAAGAGACTATAGATGCTGGCGAGGATGTGGAGAAACGGGCGCCCTCCTACACTGTTGGTGGAAATGTAAACTGGTGCAGCCACTCTGGAAAACAGTATGGAGGTTCCTCAAAAAACTATCAGTGGAATTCCCCTATGACCCAGCAATAGCATTGCTAGGAATTTACCCAAGGGATACAGAAATGCTGATGCATAGGGGCACATGTACCCCAATGTTCATAGCGGCACTTTCTACAATAGCCAAATCATGGAAAGAGCCTAAATGTCCATCACCTGATGAATGGATCAAAAAGATGTGGTATATATACACAATGGAGTACTACATGGCAATGAGAAAGAATGAAATATGGCCATTTGTAGCAAAGTGGATGGACCTTGAGGGTGTCATGCTAAGCAAAATAAGTCAAGCGGAGAAGGACAGATACCCTATGTTTGTACTCATAGGTCTAACAGGAGAAACATAACAGAGGACAATATGGAGGGGAAGGGGGAAAGAAAGTCAGGGAGAGTGAGGGACAAATCATGAAAGACTATTGAATACTGAGAACGAATGGAGAGTTGAAGGGGGAGGAGAAGGATGGGAAGGGGGTGATGGTCATGGAGGGGGACACTTGTGGAGAGAAGCACTGGGTAATATATGGAAACCAATTTGACAATAAACTATTATAAATTTGAAAAAAATAAAAAATAAACAATGAACTCAAATCTCAAAAAAAAAAAAAATCCAGTTTGGCCAGTCCATGAGCTAAGCAGGTGTTCTAACTCTAATTCAGTTCCAATGTCCTAGGTCCTCTGTGTGGGTGAAACTAGCTACCTTGTTACACATAACATACCCAGTTACACAGTTAGGGAAGGTCACCAAAACTATGTGACTACCGTGGGGTGACCCGTGGTCAAGCATCTGACTCTTGGTTTCAGCCCAGGTCATGATCTCACAGTTTGTGAGTTCAAGCCTGAGTCAGGCTCCTCAAACTAACAGTGCACAGCTCTCCCTCTCTCCTTGCCCTTCCCGTGCTCCTGCTCTCTCTCAAAATAAATAAATAAATAAATAATTTTTTAATATGACCACCAGTTGATCCCTGAGCTGGGTGGACCCAAAAGGATCAGAGGCTCCTCACCACTTCCCCTCTCCTTGGAAGGTGTGTTCTGCTTCCCTTTCTAGCTCCCAGAGGCTGCTCCTAGGACACAGCCTCAAGATAATGGTGTGGGGTTGAGAACAGCTGCGTAGTACCTTGACTAAACCCAGCTGACTAAATGCTCTCTCTCGATAAACTACTAACATCTGGTGCATGAGTGTGGGGATCCATTTGTCACACTGCCACCCAAGGCAAGCCTCTTACATAAGTTCCCTTTCATTATTAAAACTGCAACCTGCCAACTGGGCCTCTTTATTCTGTCTACCCCTGCCCTCTGAATGCAGGGGTAGTTTCATATTACTCCCAAGAAGCTCCTTGTAAGAAACTTGTAAACCAACACAACCACATGGCCCTAGAATGTTGGTAACAGAAGTGACCTGAGTGGCCATCTGGCCAACTGCTTTGCACAGATAAAGAAACAGAGGCCGAGAGGGGAGAAGACTTGCCCGAGGTCACATGTAAATGGGCAGCAGAGCCAGAACCAACGGGAGCTGAGGCCTGCTTCTGCTTCTGATGTGTGCCACCACTCAGTTTCTCATAGCGTCCTTTCTCACATGGACACCATGATGTCAGAGAGGACTCCGGGTCTCCAGGGTGCTCACCTGGACCATCTTGGTGTGAAGGCCTTGGCCCATCTCAGTGCCTCCATGGGTCAGCAGCACAGAACCATCTGTGTACACATGAATCAGGGCTCCTCCCTACAAAGAGGATTCCAAACACAGAATTCAGTGAATCCTAACTCAGCATGATGCTTGGGGCCGATCGTACTGGAGCCCAGGAGAAAGAAAACTGGAAACAGCATTTTGATTAACACCTCAGACTCAGATGAAAACATCATGAATCTTGTGGTTTAATTATGTATCCCTTCAACAGTTTGAAAAAATTTTCCTCTCTCACTCTCTTTCTCTCTCTCCCTGTCTTCCTCAGAGGGAAGGAGGTCAAATGTCTTTGTGTTCACTCTAAGACAAGTGATAGGATCAGAAAGGCAGAGTAGTTGTCTGTAACTTTTCAGTCAGAAAGAAGAAGACCTGAGAGTCGACCCCAGATCTCTTGAGTCCCATGCGGCCCTCACTGATCTGTGACATTCTGGACAAATAGGGATATGCAAGTTCAAGCCCATTTAAACTGCAGAGAGCCCCTCCACTCTGCTCTGTTACCAGTAACAATGGCCTTTCCCATGTGATACTGCAGACAGAGGGGGAAATTGGGTCCCAGCCCAGTGGAGAGGGACAGAATTAAATAATTACCTGATTCAGAAAAGGATTAGAGAAGCTTATTCCAAACTTGGTAGGAATTATGGACAATCCTCTCTTCTTCCAACAATTCTCCCTGGAGAAATAAGGAAGATTCTCTTAGAACCTTTTCTTTCATGTTGGTGTCAGCTTAGACATAGTTTCAGTCAACAGCTTTGTAAAGTTGGAACAAGGCATCCTTGGAGCTGCCCACATGGTATTTATTATAACTGAGTTGTACCCCAGTTGGGTAAACCAAATGACAAAGGGGTGGAATTTGTGTTCTTCAGCTGCACTAAAGGAGGGTTCAACCCTGAGGGTCTGCACTTGAGAGTATCATCATTTCCTCCCAGAATGGAGCTTAGACAGAGTCAGGGTGCCCTGGTGATCTTGGACTGTGACTGTCCTGGGGACGAATTGTTGACAATCACTGATGATAGCGGTCGCTAACACTTTCTCTGTGCTTTCTATTTGGTTTCCCGGGCAACTCAGTGAGGAAAGAGAACTAGTGTAATTACCCCCACTTTGAAGATGTTGAAACTGTGGCCCAAGGGGGGGGGTGACTGTAAGGTCTCAATGATAAGTTTATGTTAGAGGCTGCTGTATAACTGTGGTGTTCTTAGTCATAGGCTGGTGTGCCCCTATGGCAGATGAGTGTGTAAAGAGGAACCATATTGATGGGTTATGATATTGAGTGTAGGCTGTATATGCCCATCTGCTCCCAGGTTGATCATCATTTGAGTATCTTAAAGACATGGCTGCGGGTGGGTCAACAAACTCAGCGCTGTCAAGCAACTTACTAGCTTGGTATTCCAAGTTTGGCAAATGACCTTAGAATAGGAAACCCAAGAGAATGCCAGAATATCAGACTCCTCCCCTCCCGGTGCTTACTTGTTGAACTTGTCAACCTCCCTCTTCCGGACATGATACTGAGAGCTTGCTAGGCATTCATCCCAGCACTTGGACAAGTTGAACCCCTCAAGCTTCTGGTTGAAGTGGGTCAGGTCCCCTTCCTTATACATGTTTATCCTTCGCACCTTTGCAACGAGAGAGACACTGAGGCCTTGTTGGTGGCAAGAGATGAATGGACACAACCTAAAGTTAAGGTTCCAACCCCTCTCCTCTTCCCCCACAGGAGATGCCCAAGACACAAAGCTACTGTCCCCTCGAAGTAGGTTAACCTGTGCCACCAAATTCCCAGCTTACTTCCTCTGCTGGCAGCCCACA